>CAUYQG010197093.1:0-10531 GCA_963574415.1 Tarsius wallacei
CTGAGAGGACAACCAGCACAGAGGCCCTGTGGTGAGAATGTGCCTGATGTGTTCCAGGAATAAGAAGTGGTCAATGTACCTGGAGAGGAGGAAGCAAAGAGGAGAGTAATAGAGATTCTTTAAGGCAATTATCAAGTTCAAAAATAAGGAAATACTTAAATATTAAAATAAACTCTAAGTTGATAAAGTAAGCAAAACAATTACATCAATAAGTACATATTTTAGCAAAATAAAAAATTATTTTATTTCCTTTAAAACTTAATGCTGGGCAAGTGAGACCTCATCTCTACAATAAATCAAAAAATTAGCCGGGCGTGGTAGCGCGCGCCTATAGTTCCAGCTACTTGGAAGGCTGAGGCGGAAGGATCGCCGGAGCTCAGCAGGTCGAGGCTGTGGTGGCCGGGAGCGGCCATTGCACTCCAGTCTGGGTGACAGAGTAAGACTCCAAGTCAAAAAAAAAAAAAAAAAAAGAACAGGCATATAGACCAATGAAACAGGAAAGAGATTCTGGGAGCCAAACCTCAATTTCTCAACCAACTCATATTCAACAGAGCCTCCACCAACAACCCCTGGAGAGAGAAAAACCTATTCAGTAAATGATGCTGGGAAAACTGGCTGACCACATGCAGAAGATTGAAACAGGACACTTACCATACACAAAAATCAGCTCTAAATGGATCAAAGACCTCAAATTATAAGAATCTTAAAAAATGCAGGAGACACCCCTATGGAGATCGGAGTAAGCAACCAATTCCTGATCAAAACCTCAGATGTCCATGCCATTAGAGATAAGATAGACAAGTGGGCCTTATTAAACCAAAAAGCTTCTGCAAAGCAAAGAAACCATCAAGAGAGTAGGGAGACATCCTACAGCATAGGGAAAAATATCTGCCAACTGTATATCTGACAAAGGCCTAACATCCAGAATCAACAAGGAACTCAAATGTGCCAAAAGGGAAAAAAACAAACATCCCCATTAAATAGTGGATAAAAGACATGAATAGATTTTTCTCAAAAGAAGATATATGGGCAGCCAACAGACACATGAAAAATCTCTCAGTCTCACTAATCATTAGCAATATGCAAATCAAAACTGCATTGAGATACCACCTAACTCCAGTAAGAATGGCCACCATTAATTAAAAAAACAAAAAAAACAGAAGTTGGTGAGGATGTGGAGAAAAGGGATTGCTTCTACATTGCTGGTGGGAATGCAAACTAGTTCAACCTCTATGGAAAACAGTGTGGCGATTTCTAAAAGAACTAGAAATTGACCTTCCATATAATCCAGCAATCCCCTTACTGGGAATACACCCAGAGGAACTCAAATCATTTTACCAAAAAGAAACCAGCACATGCATGTATATTGCAGCACTATTCACAATAGCAAAAACATGGAATTAACCGTGATGTTCATCGAAACTGGACTGGATAAAAAATGTGGTACATATACACAATGGACTATTAGGCAATCATAAAGAAGGACAAACATATGGACTTCACAGCATATTGAATGGATTTAGAGTCTATAACACTCAGTGATCTATCACAGAAACAAAGAACAGAGTGCCACATGTTCTCACTCATAAGCGGACCCTGAACATTTACTACAATACTATAAGAAAGGAATTAGCAGTAGCGGGATACTGCTGGAGCAGGGAGTGGGACACATCAATAAGGGTACCTGATCTCAAACCAGGTGAAGTGGATACCAAAGGGAGGCCCAAACTTTCCCTTTATGATGACCACTTGTATACCTAATCCTGAATTGTACTCCATATCTTTAAAATGATAAAATAAAGTAGAAATTAACCTAAATACATAATAGTAACTTGAACCCAATTGAGCCACTGATTGTATATATATATATTTTTTTTAATTTTTCTTTTTTTTTGAGTTGGAGTCTCACTTTGTCGCCCAGACTGGAGGGCAGTGGCCGCTCCTGGCCACCGCAGCCTCGACCTGCTGGGCTCCGGCGATCATTTCGCCTCAGCCTTCCAAGTAGCTGGAACTACAGGCACGCGCTACCATGCGACTAATTTTTTTATTTATTGTAATTAATCTTATTTTACTCCAAAAATAATGAGCAACTTGATTTCAATTTTTTCTTCATACAACCTACTTCCTATCCCCTTCCCATAAACCATTTTATTAAGTATTTTATCAATTCATCTGATGAATTTCTCATGCAAAACAAGTTTCTCTCATTTCTTCTCAAAGTGTCTGTTTGAGAAATTACTTTGTGCAGAACTTAGAGCAAAAAAAAAATGTCACCAGAATATTAAAGCAACGCAGATGATTAAATATCACACCTTGCCTGTTTCACTGGCAAGCTGAATGAAGAAACAAAGATGAAATATTAGCATGTGTTTTTCATATCAGTATAATGGAGAAAAAACTTTTTAAAATCTCACTTTTTTTTTATTAATTATATTTCATGTTTTTAAAATTCCATAACTTTTCTTGATACTTCTCCTAAATAATAACTTGGAAAACCCAAATGTGGAATACATAATAAATGAGACTTAGAAAAGCATAACAATTATTTTGATCAAGGATAGAATACTAAATGTTTTTCTCTTGGTATTCAGGAAGTTTAACCTGAGTTAGCAGATTTAAGTTTAATATATCTAGTTTTTTAAAAATCATAGACTCAAAATGAAGTGTCCTTTGAATGTCTCTTAAATATCTCAATCCCTCAAACTCATTTTTATTTGGCAAAGGATTTTAAGGTTCTGGTGGTTTATCCACCTGAGGTCAAGTAAGTCATCTGATATAATTTTTAAAACATAGCAGTTTTATTGGGCTATAATTCACACATTTAAGGTGTACAACTCAGTTGATTTAATCACATTCATAGATTTCTACAACCATCACACCGAATAAAACCCCATAACCACTAGCAGTAACTCTCCATTCTCTTTCCAACACCCTCTGGCAACTACTAGTCTGTTATTTGTCTCTATGTATTGTCTATCCGTGACATTTCTTATAAATGAAATCCAAAACATGACTTCTTGTGAGTGACTTCTTAGTATGTTTTCATGTTTATCCATGTTATACCATGAATCGACAGTTAATTTTTCATGGCCAAATAATATTACATTATGTGGATATGCTGCATTTTGTTTATTCATTAATTGTTGGACACTTGGGCTGTTTCCACTTTTTGGCTACTATGCATAATGCTGCTATGAACATGATACACAAATTTTTGTGTGGATATATGCCATACTTTATTTTGGGTACACAGCTAAGATTGGAATTGCTGAGTTGTACAGTAACTTTGTTTAACCAATTGAGAAACTGCCAGATTGTCAAGACTGCTGTGTTATTTTACATTCCTAGGTGCAATATATGAGGATTCTAATTTCTCCATATCCTTACCAACACTTATCGCTGTCTTGTCTTTTTGATTAGAGGCATCCTAGTGGGTATGAAGTGTTATCTCATTATAGTTTTCATTTGCATTTCCCTGCTGGCTAATGATGCTGGGCATCTTTTCATGTGCTTATTGACCATTTGCATCTTAATTAGAGAAATGTTTATTGAGATCCTCTGCTCATTTTTTAATTGGGTTGTCTTTTGGTTGTTGTGTTGTAATAATTTTTTATATATTCTGGATACCATAATCTTATCAAATATGTGATTTGCACATATTTTCTCCTGTTCTGAAGATTTTCTTCTCATTTTCTTTATGGTATCCTTCAAAACATAGTGCTTAATTTTGATGAAGTCTAATGTATCTGGTTTCTTTTGGCGCTTGTGCTTTTAGTATTGTCTAACTTTCCCTAACTCAAGGTCATAAAGACTCACTCCTATATTTTCTTATAAAAGTTTAACAGTTTTAGGTTGTACATTTATATCTATAATCCATTTTTAATTAAGCCTTTGTGTATGTGTATGTGAGAGGAAGGAGTTCAAATGCATTCTTCTGCATTGTGGATACTCACTTGTTTAAGCACAATTTATTGAAAAGAATATTATTTTCCCAATGAATAGTTTTGGCACCTTGATATAATATTTTTAGCCCTTGAGCTGGTTTTCAGATATCTAAACTACCTAATTTCAGTAAATCTAGATTGTTCAGATTTTAATTGAGAGCTTTCCATAGTTTAATGGTATCTAATGACTCAGTCCTAAACACTAAAGGGGCTTTCAGGTCAACTTTTAAAGGAATCTAATTTTCACTATCTCTGAAGATGGAAAAATTCTTGGAAATATCCATTGACTTACTTGAATATTGCTCAGCAAATCCTTGTCTCTGTTAGTCAAAGAACTGAATGTTCTAACTAATGCTCCCTTGTGAATTTTACAGTTGACAAAACCTAATATTTAATCCCAGTTCAATTACGTGGGAGTCCTTTTCAGTTCTGGCAGTATCTCAAAGCAGGTTTAATGTACAAAGCACTGCAAACCATAACCTGCAGATTTATGTGAACCTAAATAGGTACAAGTATTTTTAGCAAGAACATTTTTGCCACAAAATATAGAACAATGAAGAATGAGTCACATAATTGTGTCCTGAAAACTTCACCATCCATTTCAAGGTTATTTATTAAATAATACTATTCATCAGAAATGTACATCTTCCTTCTAGTCATATCTCAAGGATCTCATCTAATGTTATCTTTTTACTATTCATAATCTTCCTATGAGATGTTAATAGTCAAACTGCTCCTATATTATAAGAAATGTACTCATTAGCTTTTACTCCAAACAACAACTCTAAAGCATAAAACAATGACTACTTAGCCCACAATTCTTTGTGATGACTGGACAATGTATTCAGTGGTCCCCAACCTTTTTGACATCAGGGACTGGTTTCATGGAAGAATTTTTTCCACAGACGGGGGCAGGGGAGCAGGGAGATGATTTTGGAATGATTTCAAACATTACATTTATTGTGTACTTTATTTCTATTATTATTACATTGTAATATATAATGAAATAATTATACAACTCACCATAATGCAGAATCAATGGGATCCCTGAGTTTGTTTTCCTGCAACTAGACAGTCCCTAACACCCAGTGTGTTGCTTATGTCCAGTCTACTTCATAATCTTGTTTTGGTTGCTATCACTGCAAAAGACCCTGCTTCACGAAGACAGGATGTTGGAAAAGGAAGCAGGCTTTTCAGTGATTTGCCTTGACTTTAATCCAGAATGTATGGCAATTTGAAATTGGCTCAAACATACTATTAATGCCACCATCATTTGCAATCTCAAGCGGTTGATCCTCTTCTAGCATGGACAAAGTTGATTCACCTGGCTTATTCACAAATGGGTTGCAGATCCATTCCTTTCCAGTTCAGGGGTCCTTTGTGGTTGAGAAGTAATGTTCAAACTCTTTTGAAAGCTGAGATAGGTGATCATACACCAGCTGGGAGAAAGAAATCTTGGTAAAGTCTCTTTCAAAACTTCGGCTAATGTTTGAAACTTGTCAACAATCACAATGCTCACTCATCGCCCCCATAATTCTAGTTTGGCTTTGAATGCAGCTACTTTATCTGCTGACTTAAACATAGTTGTCATTCTCCCCTGAAGTGACAGACTGAGTTCATTAGCAGGCCGAATATGTAGCACAAGTAAGCAAGTTTTGTAACCAATTCTGTGTCACTGAAATGTGTTGCCCATTGGTGACTGTTTTTCTAAAAGAAATCTCTGGAGTGGCTCTCATAAATCAAAAACTCTGGCCAGAGATCTGCCTTTGGAAAGCCATTTCTCTTCTATGAGAAGATTGTGTGCTCTGTGTCCATCTTCTCATAGAGCTGTGTGAACAGGTGTGAGTTAAGGGCATGTACCTTAATGTGGCTGATAATTTTAATCACATTCTGTAAAACTTTGTTAAACTCAGGTGACATTTTTCAGCTAACCAGCATTTCTCTGTGGATGACACAGTGCATAGACTCACATTCAGAAGCAAGTTCTCTGACCCGAGTAGTAAAACCAGAAAGCTGTCCAGTCATGGCGGTCATTCTGTCCATGCATATACTGACACAAAATGACCAATTCAGTTTTCCTGATATGTCATCATCCACAGACTTGAATAGTATTGCTTGGCAACAAAAGTGCCCATGATATATCCTCATATATATCCTCCTGAAAATTATGTCACACAAAAATAAGCATTGTTGCTTTGTTGTCAACATTGGTAGACTCATCAACCTGGATTGTTGTACCCTGACTCATTAATCCTCTCTAACAAATCCTCTGTTATTTCATCAATTTCTTTTGAACTGTGGCCTCTCCTAAAGTCCACGACAAATGTCCTTAGCAGCAGACAGGATCAACTCTTCACCAACTGTGTGGCAATTTCTAAAAGATCCAAAAAATCAACCTTTCATATGATCCAGCAATCCCCCTTCTGGAAATATACCCGGAGGAAGTCAAATCATTCTACAAAAAAAGACACCTGCACATGCAGGTTTATTATAGCACTATTCACAATAGCAGAAACTTGGAACTAACCATGCTGCCCATCAAAAGTGGAATGGGTAAAAAAAATGTTTATATACATGATGGAATGTATATATACATGATGGAATATTACACAACCATAAAGAAGGACAAAATTATGGACTTCACAGTACTTGAATGGATTTAGAATCTATCATACTCAGTGATCTATCTCAGAAACAAAGAACTGAGTACCACATGTTTTCACTCATAAGTAGACCCTGAACATTCCTATAATACTACATGAAAGGGACTTTCAGTAGCAGGTCACTGCCAGGGAAGGATGGTGGGGGCACACAACATTAATAAGGATACCTGATTCCAAATCAGGCAAAGTGAGGACCAATAGGAAGCCCAAACTTCACCTGAACGATGATCACTTATGTGCATAACCGTGAATTTTACCCCACATTGTTAAAATAAAAAAGAGGCTTCTTAGCTTTAGCAATGCAGTTAGCCACTAAAAATTAGGCTCTCAGTGTAGACACATTTGATGAAGTGATGGCCTTTAACAATTACATCTGTTTTTTGTATTCATGCTGTGATTTTCTTTTGAAAAACTCCAAAGGCTTGTCTTCTAATGCAGGGTGCTTGATCTCCATGTGGCAAAGCAGTTTTGAAGGTTTCATGGCTTCTTAGGTAGCTGGTTGCCTTGTATTATACAAAGTGGGTTTGGAGAATGTTAATCACCTGTTGCAATGAACTTGCAATTTAAATAGGATTATTGGTATTTTCTTTTAAATGCCATTTTCTATTTGTTGGCAGTCTTAGAGTCTTCTGCTGTCTCATCGCTAGGCCTTCCCCCCTTTTCAAAGAAGCTCTCCAGTGACGTTTGTTTTTTACTCATTTTGGCTAGGGTTGGCTTATGAGCTTACCAAAACTGTGACTGAGACAAGTCCACAGTGTGGGCAAAAGGTGCAGATGGAAGTGGTAAATAAAATAATGGACAGGCCATACACAAACTAAAATAAGTGTTGGATTCTGACTAAAAGCCTGCTACTAGATGCAGCTATAAAAATTGAAGTATATACACTCACTTCCCACTCATCAATAGGGTTTTGATATAAGCCTGCAAACAATTGGTTTATTATGATGTCTGTGCAGTCAAACCTCACTGCTAATGTTAATCTGCATTTGCAGCCGCTCCCCGGCACTAGCAACACCACCTCAGCTCCATCTCAGATCATCAGGCATTAGAGTCTCATAAGGAGCACACAACCTAGATCCCTCACATGCACAGTTCACAATAGGATTCACTCTCCTATAAGAATCTAATGCCGCTGCTGATCTGACAGAATACAGAGCTCAAGCAGTAATGCAAGTGATGGGGAGTGGCTGTAAATACATATAAAACTTCACTTGCTCACCTGCCACTCATCTCCTGCTGTGCAGCTCAGTTCCTAACAGGCCACAGACCAGTACCAGTCCATGGCCTGGGAGTTGGAGACCCCTGGGGTATCTGATCTGCGATTGTCCAGCTGATCTTGACCAGGTTCATTCAGGAGTCAGTGGTAAGCTAATGAGTCAGCATGGCCTCACTCACATCCTAGAGGTTGGCCAGTTCTCAGGAGACCATATGCTTCTCATCCTTCAGCCAGCCTGCCCAGATTTCTTCCCACAGAAGTCTCAGGTTTGAGAGCAGCAAGAGAGGGTAAACCCAATTTATAAGTGTTTATCAAGCTCTTGCACCAAATTTGCTATTATTCCATTGGCCAAAGCATGTCACAAGGCCAGCCAGATTCTGGGGAATGGGAAAAAAAAAGCTACCTCTACATGAAAATAGCTGCAAAGTGTAGTTAATTTTGTAATTTATCATAAGGCAAAATGAGAAATATTTCATCATGTTAGCAAAATCAGGTCTTCACCATGGGACTTCTAACCATGAGCTTTGTATATAGGTTACTGTTTAAACTTTTCTGCCACCTCTAGATAATTTTTAAAAATTATTTATCTTAACAGAACCTTTCTTAGTCATTGTGCTATCAGATATAAAATAAGCACATAAAAATAAAACAGAATATAAAAGGAGGTGCAAAATAAGAAGAAAGATTTTTTCCCCATATCTTTCTCATTCTCTCACCCTTCTATGATCTGTCTTAATAGACAACAATTTTTTACTGGTTCTACCTTATGCCTTTCGGAGTAATACTAAGTAAAATATTTGTGCCTTTATGTCTAGATTTATAAATAATAAGCAATATCTGGTGAGCCTCTATGATGACATGAGGAATATTTTGCGTATTTTCTCTATTCCTATTATATTTGTTGATTGCATTTGTAAACATTTTAAATCATATACTAAGGTTTCTCTTTTAGACTCATTAATTTTAAGCTGCAGCTCTAGACTCCTCACCATATAAGATGAGGTATTAGATGTTCTGAAATCTTCCACTTATCTTTCATGGCCTCTACCTCTACTACTTGTCAGAATCTGCCAAGCGTTGCATTGCTTTGACAATGTTAAGTTGTATAACATTTATAGTCTGACTTCTATTTTTAATAAAGTGTTGCATCCATAGTTTCATTCTGAAAATTATGAACTGATAAACAGTATTAAAAATATAATGATTATGCAGAAATCAGTGTTGTACTTGAACTCACAAAGAGGTGATCTTACATCCCTTAGCCAGAGTCACTTGAAGGTAATGTCTCAAATATCAATGTCAAGGGTATTTTATTACATTCTACCACTTGTTCAAGATAAGACACTTTTCATTTTTCCTCAAATATGTACCATGATTTTTAAACAACTTTTGTAAACTTCTTAAAGGATTTCATTGCATGTATTTATTTTTTGCTTGTCAGAAACAATTTGTATTTTATCACATTCCTAAAAGTATCCACTTTCCTTATCAAACTACTTGTTGG
This sequence comes from Tarsius wallacei, assembly GCA_963574415.1. Taxonomy (NCBI): domain Eukaryota; kingdom Metazoa; phylum Chordata; class Mammalia; order Primates; family Tarsiidae; genus Tarsius; species Tarsius wallacei. The sequence goes on from CAUYQG010197093.1 coordinate 9,328, forward strand.
ATAACAGAAGAGGCTTCAAGGCCATAAGCACAGCTGTCTTCTTATTTCCTTTCTTGTTCTCCTGGGTTAATTCTATTCTTTCCTAAGGCTTTCAAATTTCTTCTGGATTCTTTCAGAAATAGTGTATAAAAGATGAACTTAATGAGTACTTACAAGACTGAATATATCTTTTCTTCCCTAGAATTCTAGGACCCTGGTTTTTTTCCCCCTCAGACTTTTGAAGGCATCTTAAAATATAAGGTTGCTGAAATGAGAATTTTAACGCTAATCCAATTCCGAATCTCTAGTATGCAATGAAATTTAAATTAATGCAATTTAAAATTATTTAATTAAGAATAAGATGCATTCCAAAAGTGGAAACATGATAGCTAAATGAGTTATCTCGAAATGATCATATCAGCATAACCATAACACTAGTCAAGAACAAAACATTACCTGTGCCTTAGATGTTTCCCCTTGAGACTCGTTCTCGATTAACAGCCCCTTCTTTTCATAAAGCATCATTAACCTGACTTCTAACACTGCCTATTTTGAAATTTATACAAAATAGAAACAGAATACCACATTTTTGGACTTACTGCTGTCATGCAACATTATGTTAATGAGATTACTCATGTTGTTGCTTACAGAAGTGATCTATTCATTTCTGTTTCTAAAATTATTTTATCATATGACTATAGAGCAACATAATCTTTCCATGTTGATACACATCTGAATTTTTTTTTCCCAGTCTCAGACTATTACAAATAAACTTAAGAACATTGTTGTTTGGTACATACATACTCACATTTCTTTTAATTTTTCTTTTTGCATTTTAATGTTTATTGTAAAGATGTGGGGTACAATTCAGGGTTAGGTATACAAATGTTCATTATGCAAGTACCCTTGATGAAGTTTACCCTTCCTCCCCTGGCAGTTTCCCACTACTGAAAATCCCTTTCTTACAGTATTATGATAATTTGTTCAAGGTCCACTTATGAGTGAGAACATGTGATACTCAATTCTTTGTTTCTGTGATAGATCACTCAGTATTATAGACTCTTAAGTCCATCCAAATTGCTGCGAAGTTCATAATTTTGTCCTTTTTTATGGCTGTGAAATAGTCCATCGTGTATGTGTACCACATTATTTTTATCCAGTCCTCTTTTGAAGGGCAGCATGGCTGGTTCCATGTTTCTGCTATTGGGAATAACGCTGCAATAAA
>CAUYQG010197097.1:0-14192 GCA_963574415.1 Tarsius wallacei
GAGGGATAGGGGAAGGGATTAATGGCAGTAAATACCTGTCTGGGGATGGGGGGACACTTCTTATCAACAAGGGTGCCTGAACGAGACATATTTGTGTACCTAACCCTTAACTGTACCCCTCAATATCACAATTAAAAAAAAGTATATAAAAAAAAAGAAAGATTCGGATCCATTGAAGAATAAGTGGGGTATGGCTCCCACTCAGTATACACGCTAAAAGTGGGCTTGTCCTGTCCCCCAGAGACAAAAGCAAATTAAAGCCTCTGGCCTACATGTGTTTCGCACTCATGAGAATCGATAGTAAAAATAAAAGTATGAGAGAAAGCATGAAGAGGAAAAAAAATAAATAAATAATGTCTTTGACAGACTAAAGAGTATACTGGACAAAGATGAGGAAAGAATATCTGGGTTAGAAATAGCGAAAAAGCAAAAAAAAAAAATAAAAAATACTGAAAACAAACATAACAGAATACCTAAGAACTGAGGGACAGCTAAAAAAAAAAGACATAATTTGAGCATAATGAAAAATTACAGAATAAAAAGAGTAAGGAGTCAAATAAATATTTAAAATATTGACTAAAATTTTCCCTAAATAAAGTCTGAGAGCAAACCACAGATTCAGAAAGTTCAAAGGATACCAAGCAGGATAAATGTGAGAAATAACTACAACTAGGCATCTTATTTTCAAATTGTGTATAATAAAAAGAAAAGAAAAAAATCCTGAATAAAGAGGTAAGGGGAAAAAACACTTTACCTATAGAAGAACAAAAAAGAATTAAATATGACTCCTCAAAACCTATGTAAACAAGAATGGAGTAGATTTTATCAAGAGCTTTTTCTGTGTCTGTTAAAATGATCATATGGTTTTTGTGTTTAATTCTGTTTATGTTCAGATCACATTTATTGACTTGCATATTTTGAACTACCTTTTTATCCCTTTATGATAAAAACCCTCAGCAAAATAGGAATAGAAGGAAAATTCCTCATGATCATAAAACTCATATATGAAAAACTCTCAGCCAAAGTCATCCTGAATGGAGAAAAGTTTAACACATTTCCCCTCAGAACTGAAAAAAAGGCAAGGATACCCACTCTCACCACTCCTACTCAACATAGTACTGGAAGTCTTAGCCAGAGCAATCAGGCAAGACATAAAGGATATCCAAATTGGAAAAGAAGAAATAAAACTATCTCTATGCTGATGATATGATCTTATACCTAGAGAATCCTAAAGAATCTTTCAAAAGACTTCTGGGCTTGATAAATGAATTTGGTAATGTATCAGGATGCAAAATCAATACTCACAATTCAATAGCACTGTTATATGCCAATAGTGAACAAGTTAAGAATCTCCATTTATACAAAAATTAAGTCGAGATGAATTAAAAACTTAAACACCATACCTGAAAACACAAATTCTAGAAAGAAACCTAGAAAAAACTCTTTTTGACATAAGTCTAGGCAAACAATTTATGGTGAAAACTCCATAAGCAAATACAAAAAAAATAAACAAAAATAAACAAGTGGGACATAATTAAACTAAAAAGCTTCTGCAGAGCAAAAGAAATAACTCAATTCCATTTACAATAGCAGCCAAAAAGATAAAATATATAGGAATATGTTTAATCAAAGAGGTGAAAGAATTCCTCTACAAGGAATACTACAAAACACTGATGAAATACATTGAAGAGGATGCTTACAAATGGAGAAACATGCCATGCTCATGGATTGGAAGAATCAACATTGCTAAAATGACAATACTGCCCAAAGTGATATAAAGATTCAACACAAACTAGCACATATATGTGTACTAATATATATGTGTGTGTGAGTGTGCATGTATGTGTATAATATGTAAAGACTCACTAGCAAACAACCAATGTCATTTTGCACAGAATTAGACAAAACAATCTTAAAATTCATATGAAACTAAAAAAGAATAGCTAAAACAATCCTAAGGAAAAAGAACAAAGTTGGACCTCATCATGTTACCTGACTTCAAATTATACTACAAGGTTGTAGTAACCAAAACAGCATGGTACTTGTACAAGAGCAGGCACATGAACCAATCAAACAGAATAGAGAATCCAGAAATAACCCCAAGTACCTACAACTGACTAATCTTTGACAAAGCAGGCAAAAAATACACTGGAGAAAAACACCTTATTCAGTAAGTAGTGCTGAGAAAATTGGATAGATACATGCAAAAAAAAAAAAAAAACGAAACTTGATCCCTATCTCTCCCCATATACAAAAATTAACTCAAGATGGATTAAAAATGTAAATGTCAGACCCAAAATCATAAAATCCTAGAAGGAAAGCTAGAGAAAACATTGGTCTAAGCAAAGAATTTATGACTAAAACACCAAAAGCAAAAACAAAAATAAACAAGTGGGACTTAATTAAACTAAAAAGCTTCTGCACAGAAATAATCAGTAGAGAAAATAGGCAACCTACAGAATGGAAGAAGATATTTACAAACTATACATTTGATAAAGGACTAATATACAGAATCTACAAAGAACTCAAACAAATCAGTAAGAAAAAAGCAAATAACCCTATTAGAAAGCGGGCAAACACATGAGCAGACATCTTTCAAAAGAAAATATACAAATGGCCAACAAACACATGAAAAAATGGTCAGCATCACTAATTGTCAGATAAGTGAAAATCAAAACCACAATGAGATACCACCTTACACAGTCAAAATGGCCATTATTATAACATTTTAAAAAATACTGTAGATGCTAGTCTAGATGTAGAGAAAAGGGAGCACTTATACACTGTTGGTGGGAGTGTAAATTAGTACAACTTCTGTGGAAAGTGGTATGGAGATTTCTCAAACAACTAAAAGTAGATCTACCATCTAATCGAGCAATCCCACTACTTGGTATCTACCCAAAGGAACAGAAATCATTATATAAAAAAGACACCTGCACCTGTATAGTCATCCCAGCACAACTTACAGCTGTAAAGATGTGGAATTAACCTAAATGTTCATCAACCAATCAGTGGATAGTGAAAATGTGGTCTATATATACTATGGAATACTATTCAGTTATCAAAAGGAATGAAATATTGTTATTTGCAGCAAATTAGATGGAATTGGAGAGCACATCCTAAGGGAACTAACACAAGAACAGAAAACCAAACACCACAAGTTTTCACTTATAAGTGGATGCTAAACCAAGGATCTACAAAGACATAGAGGATGGTCTAAAGGACACTGGTGACTCAGAATGGGGGGAGGTGGAGGGACAAAAGATCACCTGTTGGGTACAATGTACACAAATAGGTTTAAAGCTCAGACAAAAAACTATTTGTACTCTCTAAAGTTATTGAAATAATAATATTATTATTAATAAAAAGAATAGAGTGTAGTGAAATATATTTAAAGAGTTGAGAGGAAAAAATTCGCCAACCTAAATTTTGTGTGCTATAAAATTCTTTAAAAGTGAAGGAAAAATAAACACTTCTTTTAGAAAAACAAAAATTGAGTGAATTTGTAGCCAGTAGATTTGCATTATATTAAATGTTGAAAGAAGGTCTTTAGAGAGAAGAAAAAATTAGGTCAGTTACTCAAATTTCATAGGGAAAGGAAAAACATTGAAGAAAGAACAAGTGAAAGTAAAATAAAAGCTATTAAATTTCTTTTTCTTAAGTTATCTAACAGTTTGTTCAAATTAATAATAGCAACAATGTATTATTATATGTTATGTACTTATCTTATGTGTGTGTGTATATATATGTGTGTATATATATATACATATATATATATATGCTTATGTGTGGTTACATATAAGTGAAATGAGTAGCAACAACAGTATTTGTGAGAGAAAAAAATTTAGGATTATTTTGCATTTTAAGGTACAGTAAGTCCTTAAATCTGGTAGGTATTATTCCAACTATATCAATAATTACTTTTACATAAATGGTCTAAGTGCACCAACTAAAAGACATGAATTTTCATGGTGCATCAGCAAAACAGGACATGATTATATGTTGCCAACAAGAAGCCCACTATAAAATCACATATAGATTAAAAGTAAATAGAGAAAAATATACCATGCTGACATTAATCAAACTAAAGTAGGAATAGCTTTATTAATTCTTGAAAGAGAAGACCTTAAAATAGGGAAAGTTTTCATGGATAAAGAAGGTCATTACGGCCATTGCCTTACTAGACTCTGGTGTGGCCATGTGCTCTTTGAGCTATGGCAGTCGCCATATTTCCTAGCTTTGGCTCCCTTCCCTACCTTGGGGAGGTGAATTTCCTCTTTCTATTGCTCTCTCTCCCTTTCTAATTTACTTTCTAAATAAACTATATTTTCTAATCTAAAAAAAAAAAGAGTATTACATAATACCAAGGAACCATTCTCCAAGGAGACATACACATACATCACAATTCTTAGCATATATGCACCTAACTATGAAGCATCAAACTATGTGAAGTAAAAAATTATAGAACAACAAGGAAAAATAGATAAATTGAGTATTATAGTTGAAGAATTCAACACCCCTCTATCAATAAGGACATAGTTGAACTCAAAAACTTTATTAATCAACTGGATACAATTGACATCTGTTGACAATTTCATCCAGCAAGAACAGACTACATATTCATCTCAAATCCACAAAGAACACTCACTAAACAAAACCACATCCTAGGTCATAAAGCATAACTTTACAACTTATAAAAATAGCAATTACGCAATGTCTGTGATAAGTCTAGAATGAAATTAAAAATGAAATCAATAACAGAAAAATAATTGGAAACTTCCGAAATATATACAGATTAGGCAACACACTTCTAAACAACATATAGGTCAAGGAAGATCTCTAAAAAGAAATTTTAAAATACTTTAAACTAAATGGAAATGAAAGCACAATTTATCAATATTTGCAAGATGCAGTGAGAGCAGTGCTTAGAAGAAAACTTATACCATTGAATATATACATTCAAAGATAAGAAAAATTTTAAATTAAGAGAAAATTGAATTCCAAGCAAGCAGAAAAAAACTAAATAATTAAAATTAGAGCAAAAATCAATGAAATTGAAAACATGAAATCAATAGAAAAAAAAATCAATGAAACAAAAAGTTGACTCTTCAGAAAGATCAATAAAATTGGTAAGTTTCTAGCCAGACTAATGAAGAAAAAAGAGAGAACACAATTGGTTAATAGCACAAATGAAAGAGGAAACATCTACATATTTCATATACATTAAAAGCAATATTATGAGCAAGCATGTTAACCTAGATACATGGACCAATTTCTTTAAAAAAAAAAAAATCTTCCAGAACTTACAAGAAGATAGAGAAAATCTGAATAGGTCTACGTTTATTAAAAATTGAATCAATAATTACTTACCTTTCAAAACCAAAAGCACCATGACCAGGTTGTTTCACTGATAAATTCTACCAAGCACTTAAGAAAAAATCATGCCAATTCTCTACAATATCTACCATATTTTTCAAAGGTAGAGGCAGAAGTATGCTTTTTAATCATTCTATAGGGTAGCATTACTCTAATACCACAGCCAGGCAAAGATATTACACTAAAAGAGAAGAAAACTATAAAGCAGTCTCTCTCATGGACATGAGCATAGATTCAAAAATTCTCAACAAAATATTAGCATTAAGAATCCAACACCAAGCCGGGCTCGGTGGCTCAGCCTGTAATCCCGCGCTTTAGGAGGCTGAGGTGAGTGGACTGCCTGAGCCCCCGGGTTCGAGACCCGACGGGCAACTTGACGAGACCTCATCTCTACCATAAATCAAAAACTAGCCGGGGCGTGGTAGCGCGCGCCTGTAGTTCCAGCTCCTTGGAAGGCTGAGGCGGAAGGATCGCCGGAGCCCAGTGGGTCGAGGCTGCGGTGGACGGGAGCGGCCACTGCACTCCAGTCTGGGCAACAGTGAGACTCCAACTCAAAAAATAAATAAATAAATAAACAGGAAAATGGAAATGAAATGAAAATAAGAGTAAGAGGAGGCCAGGAGTGAGGCTGGAAATAGAACAGACCTATGAAACCCCTTAGTTACTTACTCTGGGTGTCCTAGAAGGGAACTTTGTTTATTCACTGAACACATATTTATTGGATATTCATGATGTACTAGGCACTGCACTAGGGACTGGAGGAGACAACAGAGCAAATGAATAAGCTCCCTGTTATTCCAATACTATACTTTAGTGGGGAAGGCAGACAAATAATAAACCCTTAATCAAATAAGTAAATACCATAAATCCAGGTACTAGTCAATGCTAGGAAGAATATAAAACATTGATAGACTGAGTGTGGTGCCTCACGCCTATAATCCCAGCACTTTGGGAGACCGAAGTGAGAGGATTGCCTAAGCCCACCAGTTTGAGATCAGTGGAGGTGAGAGAATTGGCTGAGCCCACCAGTTTGAGACCAGTCTGAGCAACTTGGCGAGACCCCATCTCTACAATAAATCAAAAAATTAGCCAGGCGTGGTGGCAAATGCCTGTAGTTCCAGCTATTTGGAAGGCTGAGGCGGAAGCATTACCTGAGCCCAGCAGGTTGAGGCTGTAGTGGCTGAGAGTGTGCCACTGCCCTCCAGCCTGGGTGACAGAGTGAGACTCCAACTAAAAAAAAAAAAAACAAACCAACAAAAAAACATTGACAATAGACTCGGTGGGGGCTGACTTGGCAGGGATGGTCAGGAAGGACTTCTCCGAGGGGATGACATTTGAGACATGTAGTGGTTTGAACCTTGGAATGTGACCTTATTTAGAATAAGGGTCTTTATAGATGTGGTTAAGGTAAAGACCTCACCAGGAGTGATGGCTCATGCCTGTAAATCCCAGCACTTTGGGAGGCAGAGGCGAGAGGATTGCTTGAGCCCATAGGTTCAAGACCAGATTAGGCAGCTTGGCAAGATCTCGTCTCTACAATAAATCAAAAATTAGCTGGGTGTGGTAGCGCTTGCCTGTAGTTCCAGCTACTTGGAAGGCTGAGGCAGAAGGATCACCTGAGCCCAGCAGGTCGAGGCTGCGGTGGTCGTGAGCGTGCCACTGCCCTCCAGCCTGGGCAACATAGTGAGACTCCAACTCAAAAAAAAAAAGGTAAAGACCTCAAAATGAGATCATCCTTGGTTAGTATGGGATCTAAATCCAGTGGTAAGTGGCCTTATAAAAGACAGCAGAAATGGAGAAGACCATGTGAAGACAGGTAGAGAGCAGCGTTACAAGGCCCCAAGTCAAGGAATGCCAAGAGTAGCTGGCATCCGCCGGAAGCTAGCAGAGAGGCAAGGAACAGATTTTCCTTCAAGCCCTCCAGAGGAACCAACCCTGCCAATTCCTTGATTTTGGACTTGTGGCCTTCAGAACTGTGAGAATCAATTTCTACTGTTTTAAGGTACCCAATGTGTGATGATTTGTGAAGGCAGTCCTAGGAAATCAATGCAAGACCTGATGATGGGGAGCTAACCATGGGAAGATCTGACTATAGGGTCTTCTGGGCAGAGGGAACGAGTGCAGAGGCCCCAGTGTGATTGATCTCATCAGAGGTTCTCAGCCTGGGCTGCACATTAGATCACCAGGGAGTCTTACAAAAACTCCTGAAGCCCAGCTCTATCCCAGTCAACTGAATCAGGACCTCTGGAGGTTGGGCCCCAGCATCAGTAGTTTTTACATGTAGCCAGGAGTCTATTGCTGAGTTCCATGATTCATAATCTCCATAAGGCAAAATCAATTCATAAAAAACTTTATAATTAGATTATTGAATTAAAACGATTCCTGATACCCTTGGAAAGCTTTGCCCAGACCCACTTTCCTGGCAACGTGCAGTCCCACGTTCAATCCCCACAGAAAGGGTATCTGGAAAATACCTTATGGCTGGTGGCCAGGAAGAGAACTTGGGACTGTGACCACTATAATTGTGTTATACAGATGCAGAAACTGAGGCCTGACCAAGGTCCTGGGATTAAGAAGTGGCAAAGCCAGGGGTTGAACTCATGTCTGTCTGACCCAGAGCCACCTACTTACCTGTAGATGCAGAGCCTTATAAGTGGGTGGTGATTGTGTGGTACCTGGCATTTGCCCTTTGTCACAGTTCAGTATCCCCTCCTGTCACATCATTCACACACTGTCCTTTTCCATGGCCCAGCATGTTTCCCCTCCAGATGTTGACACCATGGGGTCGAAGGCACAGCCTTTGCTCTAATAAAGTCTTTTTATTTTCTTTTTCTTTTTTTGAGTAGGAGTCTCACTGTGTCACCCAGACTGGAATGCAGTGGCATGCTCGCGGCCACCACAGCCTCGATCTACTGGGCTTAGGCAATCCTTCTGCCTCAGCCTTCCAAGTAGCTGGAACTACAGGTGCACACTCCCACGCCCGGCTAATTTTTTATTTATTGTAGAGACGAAGTCTTGCCAAGTTGCCTAGGCAATCCACTTGCCTCGGCCTCCCAAAGTGCTGGGATTACAGGCTGAGCCACCAAGCCCAGCCATACCAGGCCCTTTATATGGATTGCCTGGTTCAATACTCAAGACAATCAAATCAATGTCATACTGTTATTACCCCCTTTTCGCAGATCACAGGGAGATCGTGTCTCATGCCCAAGGTCAGGTACTTGGAAATAGGCAGAGTGGGGACTTTAGCCCTGATATGTTCACATACTGCAGGAACTCTACTGTCTTCCTAGGACTGGGAGCTGGGCCCAAGCAGGACAAGAGCCAGGAAGACATGAGCATGCGCAGGCCTTCCCCACTCTTTGAAAGGAAGAGGAACTTAGGCTAAGGGCAGGGACTTGCCCAGGTCCTGCCTAGTCCTGTGGCCTTGAAAGTCACTCCCGTACCACCAACCCTCTGGCACATGCAGCAACTTGTTAGGTTATAGATCTCGGTAGAGGTCGAGCGCAGTGGCTCACACCTATAATCCCAGCACTTTGGGAGACCTAGGTGAGAGAATTGCCTGAGTCCATGGGTTTGAGATCAGCCTGAGCAACTTGGCGAGACCTCATCTCTACAATAAATCAAAAACTTAGACCATTGTCTTGCTAGACTCTGGTGTGGCCACATGCTCTTTGAGCTATGGCTGTCACCATGCTTCCTGGCTTTGGCCCTCTCCCCCACCTTAGGGAGCTGAATCTTCTCTATCTCTCTCTCTAATTTACTTTTAAATAAACTATATTTTCCGATAAAAAAAAAATTAGTTGGGTGTGGTGGCGCATGCCTGTAGTTCCAGCTACCTGGTGGAAGGATCAATCGCCTGAGGGGGAAAGATCAATCGCCTGAGGGGGAAAGATCAATCGCCTGAGCACAGCAGGTTGAGGCTACAGTGGCCGTGAGTGTGCCACTGCACTCCAGCCTGGGTGACAGAGTGAGACTCTGACTCAAAAAAATATATATATAAATAATAATAAAATGATATCGGTGGAACCTCAAAAATGTTAGGTTAAAATATATACTAGCTGGGCCTCCACAATTTTAGGTCAGACCCTCCAGGGTGGGGTTGTGTGATCTGGTACCTCATGGAAGATGCAAAGAATTGCAGAGAAGTTAGATTAGAAAATATAGTTTATTTAGGAAGTAAATGAGAGAGAGAGAGAGAGAGAGAAAGAGAAAGAGAGAGAGAGAGATTGATTCACCTCCCCAAGGTTAGGGGAGGGGGCCAAAGCTAGGAAACATGGTGATCATAGCTCAAGAAGTCACATGGTCAGACCACAGCTTAGCAAAGCAATGGTGGTCAGCTGCTCCAAGTCGAATCCTTTTAAAACTTTCCCTTTGATGGGCGAAGTTCTTTAAAGTTATTGGGTGGTTGTCTGTTCCAAGTCATCACGAAGGGGCAGGTAAGCACAGGTACTGATGTCAGGTAATGAACAGCAGGCAGATGGGTGGGTTACTCACAGGATTGCTGCCATGGTGATGGGGTCTAAGTTATGAAGGTCACGAAGGGCTGATTGAATTAACCTGGGTGTTATGGGTAGAGGCAAATATTTGAGATGGAAAAGCTAATTAGTACAAAACAAACTGGGGAGGAGGTTGTGAAACAATTATCAATAGCTACATCTGAGAAACCAGTTCTGTCCTTGGCTAGTGGATTTAGAGAGTAACTGCTAGAAAAATATGACAAAGCTAAGAAATTTTTTTTTGAGTTGGGGTCTCACCCTGTCACCCAGGCTGGACTGCAGTGGCATGCTCACGGCTACCGCAGCCTCGATCTGCTGGGCTCAGGCATTCCTTCCACTTCAGCTTTCCAAGTAGCTGTAACTACAGGTGCATGCCACCACACCCAGCTAATTTTTTTATTTATTGTAGTGATGAGATCTCGCCAAGTTGCCCAGGCTTGTCTCGAACCCATGGACTCAGGCAATCCTCTTACTTCAGCCTCCCAAAGTGCTGGGATTACAGGCCTGAACCACTGACTTGTCAGGTTCTTCTTCTTTTTTTTTTTTTTTTTTTTGTCAGAGCCTCACTCTGTTGCCCAAGCTGGAGTGCAGTTGCGTGCTCAGTCATCGCAGTCTCGACCTGCTGGGCTCAGGTGATCCTCGTCCCTTAACTTTCCAAGTAGCTGGAACCACAGGCGTGTGCCACCACACCCAACTAATTTTTTTATTTATTGTAGAGACGAGGTCTCACCATGTTGTCCAGGTTGGTCTTGAACCCCTGGGCTCAGGTAATCCTCTTGCCTTGGCCTCCCAAAGTGCTGGAATCACAGGCATGTGCCACTGTGCCCTGCTTGTCAGTTTCTTTTTTTTTTTTTGAGTTGGAGTCTCACTCTGTCACTCAGACTGGAGTGCAGTGGCCGCTCCCGGCCACCGCAGCCTCGACCTGCTGGGCTCCAGCGATCCTTCCGCCTCAGCCTTCCTGTCAGTTTCTTAATACATGTCAGATTTTGTGGTTATCTTGTTCAGCTCTGGCAAAAACCTTCCAGTTGTCTCCAATGTTCAGAAAGGGGAAAAGCTCAGAGAGGTTCAGGACTTCTCCTGAGCCACACAGTGGTCAGTGGGAGAGCAAGACCTAACTGAGGTCTTCAGGCTGTGCCATCAGCTCTCCAAGGGCTCTGATGAAGAACCTGTGGGTGGGACAATAGCCTCAGGCTGGGCAAGACTTCCTTGGGTGTGACAATTGGCCAACAGCAACACCCAGGCCTCCTGACTCCCCGACTAGTGTTCACGTGTCAGCTGATTCAGTCTTCTTCCTTATGGCCGTCTGCCCAAGTGGGAGGGGGCATCTGCCCTGTGGTTTTGAGCTCTGGTATGAGTACCTAGTGGGAAGCTTTGCCCCAGATTCTTTCAGTCACTAATGGGAGAAGGCACAGTGACACCAGTTAACTGCGTTACTGCTGACGTGTACTGTGTGTCTACCACATGATTTCTTTTAGGCCTCACAACTCCCTGTGTTAGTCTGTTCCTGCTCCTGTAGCAAAATACCTTAGACTAGGTAATTTACAAACAACAGACATTTATTTTGTCATAGTTCTACAGGCTGGGAAGTAGAGGGTTAAGGCCCCGGTAGGTTCCGTGTCTGGTGAGGGCTGTTCGCTTCTTCTGATAAGACACCTTGCTGCTGTGTCCTCATATGTGGAAGGCTGAAGACACAGGGCCTACCTGGCTCCTCCAGCTCTTTTATAAGGCACAAATTCACCCATGAGGACAGAGCCCTCATGGCCTACTCACCTCCTAAGGGCCCCACCTCTTACTACTGTTGCATTGGGGATTAAGTTTCAACATGAATTTTGGAGGGGACACAAACATTTAAACAACAGTACTCCCTAAAGCATGTGTCTAGGTTTCATTAGCCCTGTTTTACACAGGAGAAATCCAAGCCCTGAGAGGTTAAGAAATCTGCCTAAGGTCACACAGCTTAGACATAGCAGGGTCAGGATTCCAACCGGGTCAGGGGCTGGGGTGGTGGGAAAAATCATTCCAAACATAGAGATCTTGGCATAAGGAAGCCCTTGGAAGGGGTTTGAGGGCATGGAGGGCCCACAGACCCTCCCAGAGGCAGATTCTTACATGGTTATGTCAACTGGAAGGGGGAAAATGAAGAAGGAGCAGGAGATGCTGCTGGGGGTTCCTGAGTGTGTGCCCACTTCTCCTCATCCCTTACAACTCCAGTGCCCACTGCCCACATCTCACCTGACAGCACCTGATTTCTCTGCGTTGCCAGGGCCCACTCTGCCACACAAGGTGCTCCCTTGTCCACCCAATCAGGTAAACCTAAGAGGCATGTTCCATTCTGTTTCCCAGGGCTCCCATGCAGGACAGAGTCCCAGTTGCCCACAGCAATAACCTGCTCATCAACACACCTTGCACCAGCTGTCTTCCCACCCCGGCTCACCTCCCCAACCCCAACTCATGCCTCCTGAGAGCCTCATCTCAAAACCTGCTCTGGGCCGGGCTTGGTGGCTCAGCCTGTAATCCCGCGCCTTTGGGAGTCTGAGGTGAGTGAATTGCCTGAGCCCGCAGGTTCTAGACCTGCCTGGGCAACTTGGCGAGACCTCATCTCTACAATAAATCAAAAATCAGCCGGGCGTGGTAGCGCACGCCTGTAGTTCCGGCTACTTGGAAGGCTGAGGTGGAAGGATCGCCCAGCAGCCCAGCAGGTCGAGGCTGCGGTGGCCGGGAGCGGCCACTGCACTCCAGTCTGGGCGACAGAGTGAGACGCCAACTCAAAAAAAAAAAAAATTGAAATTTAATTGTAATTAAACAATGATGGAGCCAGGCTCGGTGGCTCAGCCTGTAATCCCATGCTTTGGGAGGCTGAGATGAGTGGATTGCCTGAGCCCGCGGGTTCGAGACCCGCCTGGGCAACTTGGCGAGACCTCGTCTCTACAACAAATCAAAAGTGAGCCAGACGTGGTGGCGCGCACCTGTAGTTCCAGCTACTTGGAAGGCTGAGCGGAAGGATCGCCGGAGCCCAGCGGGTGGAGGCTGCGGGGTCCGGGAGCGGCCACTGCGCTCCAGTCTGGGCGATGGAGTGAGACTCCAACTCAAAAAAAAAAAAGAAAGAGAGAGAAAAGCTTATTTTTTTTACAACGCTTTTTTTTCATGTAGTCTAGGAGATGAGGCATACACACATAAAGATAAAAAATAATGAAATAACAGATAAGTGGTGCATGAGTGCTGGAGATAAGGACACTCTCCCTTGTGACTAAGTGAAACTGCTCACCTGGCTGCCCATATGTTCCTCCCACTCCTGTCTCTGTGACGTGCCCTTTGCTCACACTGATTCCTCTATCTGGAATGTTCTCCTTCCAGCTTTGTGTCTGAAGGGTTTTTGTGTGTGTCTAAAATATTGCCAGTGCTTCCAGACTGGGCTGAGATGTCATCTCTTATTTATTATTATTTACTCAAAGCTGCTTTGGCCAGGCATGGTGGCCAAAGGAGTCTGTAATCCCAGTACTTCGGAAGGCCGAGGTGGGAGGATTGCTTGAAGTCAGGAGTTTGAGACCAGTCTGGGCAACATAGTGAGACCCTTTCTTTACTTCAAAAAATTTTTTTTGTTTTTTAAGCGTCTTTAATTTCTCTAAGAAGTGGCTTCTCCCAATGCTGCACATACTCCAAAAATAATTTTAATCTTTTGATTGCCTGAAGTTAAAACACTTTCTAGCTGGGATTACATAAATTGCGTGTGGTTGCTGCTCCTAGACTGTATGCGCTCTGAGGGCGAATCCTCCATCTGATCCATTCGCTTCTCCTGGTACTTTGCACTTGTGTTATTTCAGTGAAGTTAATGAACAGTATTCAACACTTGGACACTATCCCTAAGTCCACTGGAGTTGAATTATGCTGGTAATAATGTTTTCTCTTTGAGTCGGAATCTCACTCCATTGCCCAGGCTGGAGAGCCGTGGCCCACTCACATCACCCCAGCATCAACCTACCGGACTCTGGCGATCCTTCCTTCGCAGCCTTCCAAGTAGCTGGAACCACAGGCACGCGCTACCACGCCTGGCTAATTTTATTTTGTTTTATTTATTGTAGAGACGAGGTCTCGCCAAGTTGCCCGGCTGGTCTCGAACCCACGGGCTCAGGCAATCCACTAGCCTCGGCCTCCCAAAGTGCTGGGATTACAGGCTGAGTCACTGAGCCCAGCCTTGTAATAATATTAATAAGAAACCCTGGCCGGGCTCGGTGGCTCAGCCTGTAATCCCGCGCCTTTGGGAGGCTGAGGTGAGTGAATTTCCTGAGCCCGCGGGTTCGAGACCCACCTGGGCAACTTGGC
>CAUYQG010197098.1:0-43016 GCA_963574415.1 Tarsius wallacei
TCATCCAATGTATTACCATAAGAAAATGACTGACAGTGGTGGGAAACTATGGCAGGGGGAGGGGTAGGGTGATGGGATTAATGGTAGTAAATATCTGTCTGGGGATGGGGAGACACCTCTTATCATCAAGGGTGCCTGAACAAAGCATATTTGTATACCTAACCCTTAACTGTACCCCACAATATCATAATAAAAAATATTGAATATAAAAAAAGATAAATAAAAAAATTGTTCAAGGTCCGCTTATGAGTAGGAACATGTGATAGTTCTTTGTTTCTGTGACAGAGCACTCAGTATTATAGACTCTAAGTCCATCCAAGTTGCCGTGAATTTCATAATTTTGTCCTTCTTTATGACTGCGTAATATTTCATTGTGTATATGTACCACATTTCCTTTATCCAGTCTTCTTTCTTTTTTTTTTTTTGAGTTGGAGTTTCACTCTGTCACCGAGGCTGGAGTGCAATGGCATGCTCTGGCAGTACTTCCACCTCAGCCTTCCAAGTAGCTGGAACTACAGGCGCACACTACCACATGTGGCTACTTTTAAAATTTATCTATTGTAGAGATGACGATGAGGTCTCACCAAGTTTCCTGGGCTGGTCTCGAACCTGCGAGCTCAGGCAATCCACCTACCTTGTCCTCTCAAAGTGCTGGGATTACAGGTTGATCCACCAAATCTGGCCTATCCAGTCCTCTTTTGATGGGTGATTCCATGTTTTTTGCTATTGTGAATAATGTTGCAACAAACATGCGTGTGCAGGTATCTTTTCCATAGAGTGATTTATGTTCCTCCAGGTAGATTCCCAGTAGGAGGATTGCGGGGTGGTGTGGAAGGTCGATTTTTTAGATCTTTTAGGAATCTCCAAACTAAAACCTAATTTTTTAACTTAAAAGAAGTGATAATACTTCTCATTTATTCTGACTATAAAATCAATACACCTATTTCTACATTGCACATCTCCTGGTGTTCTGTGATCCAGGTGACGCTCTATACACTCGAGCCATGACTAACACACAGGATCTCTGTCCTCAGGAAAAAATTATATTTTAATGGAAAGAAGAAGAAAAGAAACTCTTACACAAATGGATAAAGTAGTGACTAAAATAATTCCGGATTGTAATAGAGAAAATACTGCAGGATATTAGGAGAGAGGAAGAAACTGCAGGGTGGGTCTGTCTGGATGCTGGAGGGCAGGGTGGTCAGGAGGTGAGTTCTGTCGAGGTGCAGATGTAAAGCAGACCATGGTGCGAAGACAGGAAGGAGAACCTTTCAGGCACAGTGAATGTCTAGGGTGAGTCTAGACAGAGCTTGACCGAGGGATGGAGGGAAGACCAATGTGGCTGAAGCATAGTGGATGAGAGGAAAAGGGATGTGACGTGAGCTCAGAGTGGATGAGACAGGGGATGATGTTGGGCTTTGTCTCTAGTAAGAAATTTAGATTTTATTCTCATTTCAATGATTAAGCAAGTTCTGGGATTTTAAGCAAGAAGTGGGGTGGGTTGGGTAACATGATCAGGTTTACATTTTATAAAGATTATTCTTATCAATAGTTGCCTTCTGCTCCACGGGCCCGTACTCATTTGTTTGTTCAAGGCCAGGTCATTGTGATTAGTTAACACCAAGTTTGTCTGACACTTAGATCAGTGTAAAGAAACGTCCAAAAAATACTTTAAAAAATAGATTGCTTACGTGACCTTTATTTTCACAGCAATGTCTTAGGCTCCACGGGAGTACAGGTGGTTGGATTTCAAGCCCCCTCTTTTATCTCCTTCATACATCAGGCTTCTCCCCTCCTTTTTTCCTTCCATGTTCTTGTGTGCGGATCAGTTAAACTTACCCTCTGTTTTTAATGGGGAAATGATTTTTCTCATAGCATAACAGATTTTTTTAATCTTGCCCTTTCTGGGGCAATTAAATGGACTTTTAACATTCGTGGGAGGAGAAGGGCTTCAAATCCAGAGGTCTCCATCTCAGTGACTGTAACTGACACTTGTAACACAGAAGAGAAGAGTGGGAGAAAGTCCAGGAGATTTAATTGTTAGGCCTCCACTTTGACAACTTTTCACTTCCACATCCTTCACTGCCAAGGTTACCATTTCTCAGTTTTCCCTTGTGTTCCTTGCAAGCGGCTGCTGCTTGGGGAGCAGTTTCAAGGTTTCACCGTCTATGTGTATTATTCTTCAGTTTCCAGTTTCTTTTCACTCAGTTTTTGCTGTTGTAAAATGCTCTTAAATGTTGCTGTTCTTACAAATGGATGTGATGATTCTAAACGGTGGTGGAAATTTTTGCAACAAGACCTGGTGGTCAGCAAATCAAATGTGAATGGACTGTCTTTCCTGGGCTGTCATACAAGGTCAAGAAGTCATGTACCATTCAGCATTTTTCTCTTTAGGCATTTTTCTTTGGTATGGTCTCTTTGTCAGAAATTCTTGATCACTCTGTTACATTTCACTTTGTTCAAACTTTATTGTTATTTAAAAATTAGAATACAACATGTTCAAGATTGGATTTTTCCCTTCATTTTTTCTTCTCTGTTTGCTCTATCTTATCCCACCCTTCTTTTCTTTTACACTTTCTTCCTGTTTGTCCTCTCCTAATTTCATCCCAAAGAGAGGAGGATGCATACTTGCTTCCTCTTCTTGTTGACACTACACAATATATTTGGCTGTGCAGCACCACCAACATTCAGCAGATACTCATTTACCAATTCTTTAGCTGGACCTTGTCTTGGGCCCTACATATTTACAAATGTGTGGGGCACAGTCCCTGTCATTAGGAATCTTATATAGGGTGACGGAAGGAGATAATAAGTCAATGGGTTGTAATACAGTGTGGCAAGTGGCTGTTGTGTGTGAAGAAGGACCCTCAACATGTTCTTGAGTGCGTCCTAGGAATTCTAACCTGTCTCATTACTTGTGAATAGAAATCAGCCATTTTGAAGAGTGGGTGGGGATAGGGCGAACAGCTGATATGTTTCAGACAACATGGAGATGAAACTTAGCTGGAAACCATTGAGAAAATCTGCAGGACTAAATCACAGACTATGAGTGTGTGTGGGAAGAGATGAGAGGAATGGGATAATGTAAGATTAGAGACATAAGAAAAGGGCCAATTGTTTTGGTTGTTGTTGTTTTCTAAGTCTTCAAACAAAGTTTATTAGAGAAAGAAGGGAGTAAAGAAAGGGAGACATGCCAGAGCTGGCATGGGTGAAAGAAGCTGCCTTGCTTTTTTTTTAAACACAGCTACAGGATTTTTACATCCTGATAAGGATTATGACTTTTTTTCCTGGCCATGGAAGGGAATCATGTGAAGAATATAAGCAAGGATGTTTCATGATTATATTTGGTTACGGCATAGGGAAAGTGTGACATTCAGCCAACAATGCTTATCAGGCATTTAGTAGCTCCTGCAAATAGTTGTGAAAATGGCAGACATAAGCTCCACCCTCAGGTTCAGAAGAGGGCAGTGGTGGGGAGAGATAGAGGTCCAGTTGGATGCTGTGGCCCTTGAGAAATTTTGCTGCTGGATCGCATTATCGCAGAAGGGATAGATAGATAGAAGTATATATATTTAAGTGGTATTCAGGAAGTAGTATTGACAGAATGTGGTAATTGACTGAATAGGAGTCAGGGTGGCATGAGAGGGGGAAAAAATAGCAGTCCTTACAGCCTTCCAAATGTTGACCTGCATTCTCCTTTCTTTCTTTACTTTGACAGCCTGGCAAACTTAGTGGGTGTTTCTGTTTCCGTATGTCTAGTTATCAGTTTGACCAGCTGTCAGTTGTGTCATCCCATTGGGTGGGTGCACAATGGTACACAAAAATGATGGGTCGGTGCCCTAGTAGCAGAGGCCATTTGCTATGGGAAAGCTATTATCAAGAATTATGCTAAGCAGCTCTTCCTGTCAGACGAGTTTTGCTCTTCATTCTGTTGTTTGAGATGCAGTATAATAAGGTTGCCGGGATTGGATGCAAGAGGGGAGGCAGGATGGGTGAAAAATGTGGGAAAAGAAGAGAATACATTTAGTCATAAGAGAGAGGAAACAAAGGCAATAGAATGGAAGATTTTAAAACGGGCACTTGGTTTACCGAAAGAGAGAAAAAACACTAAACCAGATTATCGTTATAGCTCAATATTTCTTTAAGAGGTTTCCTGAGGACACTAGTATTGTGTGTCACTCTTTGGAGAAGATTGCTGGAAAATGTTTCTGAAAGGATATAATTAACAACATGCTCCTTTAAGAAAAAAAAGTTGGTAAAGTTGGTTAAACTCAGAATTTTCCAAATATGTCTTTCCCTTTTGTTTCTTGTTAATGTTGTATTAACATCTATGGAACTGGTACCTCACAGAACACACGCAGGGAAATGCTGGTCTGACTGAGTCATGTTCGTGGGAATGGTTAGCACTTGTTGAACATTATTATTTGCTAAGAGTAGTGTTAAACCCTTTATATGGACTATTGCCACAAATCTTCATACCCAAAACATTATGATGTGGACATCACTGTCATCCTCATCTTATTCACAGTGAAAATACTCTGAATAATTAAGCGACTTGTTCAAGGCCACATAGCCAGTAAGCAGGAAACCTGGTTTTAAACCCGAACAGTCTGATCTAAAAGCTGAAATGCTGTCACTTTGCACAGTACCTTTGACCTCGTCCAAGGCTAAGGTTTATGGAGAATTTGCAGATGTTGGTGCTCTTGAAACACTCTTCAGTCATCTTATGAATGGGACTACCTTTTAGGCACTCAAGGACTGAATATGTCCAAATGACTGAATGTTTCTAATGTCAAAGCCATTGACCCTTTGATACATGCTAGTCAGTGGACTGGGAATTTCACACACATTATCTCATGTTCTGTAGAAGAAACCACAGCAAGAGATCCAGAACTTCAACTTGCCAGAGAAACTGAAGCAGGAGATCTGTCCCCCAAAAAGTAAAATCATGTAAAGGTCACTTAATTAGAAGCCAGTAAAGCTTGGACTTGAACTCAGACAGTCTGACTTAGGAGTTCATATCTTTATTCACACAATACTGCCTCCTCAGCATCTGAATTAATGTGTACAACTTTCCTAAGCAAAGAAGTGTTAACATTGATCTATATTAAAATACAAAATATATTGACATATTTTTTCATGCATTTATCTATGTGAGAGACTCCCCTTTGAAAAATTGTATGACCATCCCTGCTGCTTCTGGGGTTATATTTTTGGAGATAGAATGTTTTGGGTGTGAAAGTGTACAGAAAGGGGCAATTTAGAGAAGTCAAGAGGAATAAGAGTCAGGCTAGATCATAAGGTGACCCCAGAAAGTTGGCATTAAAACCAGGGCAGGCAACAATCTATAGGTCATACAAAACAGAGTTCAGTATGGATCTGAGTCTGAAAGGCACTGGGTGACAGTTATCTACAGGGGGTGCCAAAAAATTATACACATTTTAAGTTTGACATTTGCTCAGATGATAGAGTTAATCAATTTTTAAAAAAATGAATGCTAGTGTCACCATGTGACAGACAGGACAGTCAAAAAAATGGCACAAGCACGGTTGAGCGAATGTCATACTACACATTGCTACTGTTATTTAATTCAACTTTGAAAAACAATACATAGATAACATCTCTTAAAAATGTGTATGCATTATTTTGGCACCCCCAGTATTTTATCTCCCTCATAAACAGGTACAGGTGGATTTTATTTGTTATCAGTTTTGCTTACACCTTAGTGGCTAAGAATTTTAGAATTAGACAGCTCTGGGTTTGAACTTTTGCTCTGTCATTAGATGAGACCTTAGGCAAATTTCCAAACCTCATCATCTTAGAATGGGGATGGACATACCTACCCACCACCGTTGTTCTGAAGAACAAATGAAAGAATGTTGTAGAAAGTGCTAAATGAAGTAGGGGCTGAACTTTTATCATAGCTAGTTCTTGTTTGGTTATAACCTTTTTTTTTTTTTTGCTGCCCTGGGCTTTATAGGCTCAACTTGAAAATTTTATTTTACTGTTTTTCATTTTTCTCTTTCTTTTGATAATGTCTAGTAAGGTGAATTCCAGCAACATTGTGTCACCTGTAGCAGAGTTATACATACTAGATGGGTCAGGATAGTTTGCAATAAAGAAGATATGTCACCAGATGATTTAAATTTTTTTTTTGTTTTTTTGTGTAGGAGTCTCACTCTGTCACCCAGGCTAGAGGGCGGTGTCATGCTCCCGGCTACCACAGCCTTGACCTGCTGGGCTCAGGCAATCCTTTCACCTCAGACTTCCAAGTAGCTGGAACTACAGGCATGTACAACCACACTTGGCTAATTTTTGGATTTATTGTAGAGATGAAGTCTTGCCAAGTTGCCCAGGCTGGTCTCGAACCCCTGGGCTCAGGCAATTGTCACGCCTCGGCCTCCCAAAGTGCTGGAATTACAAGCTTGAGCCACCGCAATCAGCCAGATGATTTTTTAAAAGCACATTAGGAATTACAGATTTGAAGTGACCTTATTCTGTTCAGGAATTCATCTAAGCAATTTTATCTAAACTGTTTACCCTCTCCATTTGACTTGGCATTGAAGAAGAACTGTTTAGAAAAAAGTCAAATAATAAGGCATTTATTTAAAGATTATTCATAAAACCACACCTTGGATTTTGTTAATAAATTAAATCTACATTTATGTGGAAAGAAATGTAATATTTCCAAGCTGATTTTGGCTATTGTTAAATGGATGAAGACTGACTGAGGCAGGGCTTTTCTTACCTCTTACATCATATCAAGGCAATTTGTTTGGAAAATATTTTCTCTGTCCGTAGTTTATATATGGCAAACAGCATTTTAAATACAAGAAGTACAGTTTTCTGGAGTTCAAGGGGTTAAGGTATAGTGGAAAGTTGTAAATGTAGCACTATTAGCATGAAGAAGCTATGTATCCACATCCTTAGGATTTTTATTATTATTATTTTTTATTTGCAGGATGAGTAAGAGATACTTACAGAAAGCAACAAAAGGAAAGCTGCTCATAATAATATTTATTGTAACCTTGTGGGGGAAAGTTGTATCCAGTGCAAACCATCATAAAGGTAAGCTCTTCTGTTTTCTTTCTCAACTATCTGTGGAAGATGAGTCTTCTTCATAAAGATTGTGGTGTTCTGTGTCCATTGGTCTGTCACATTTTACTAGGCATAAGTCTCCTCTGGCAATTCTAAGTAAAAATGCAGGGTGATCTTTAAGATGGCTTTAATAGAGAAAAAAACGATCTATCCAGGATTTCTGCCATTTCCGCAAATAGTGTTCAGAGAATATGGAATTGTACCTTGGCCTTTCCTTCCCTTTTAAGATAGTGATGTTAAAATGTTGTGTTGATGTGGAATAAAGGTAAGCTTCAGATTGCCCTCATCCTCATAGAGAAAGCATCTTCAATCATATGGAGCTAAATAATATGTCTGTATGGAAATATTCTCTCAATGCTTTTTGTGGGTCATTTTTCTTTATGCCAGAGTAACACTTTCACCCCCATTGGGACACTACTTTTACTATGATATCCAAGCAGGCTTGATTCTGCCGTAGAACAGAAAATATCAGACTTCTACATATGTGTTAAGCTTGACAGCTCAAAATTATGCTCTTTCTGTCCTTTTTTCTGGCCATAAGACTCAGTATAATGAATAACTGCCTCTTTCAAATGAATTAAAATGGGGTTATTTCTGAACTGTTCCTTACATGATCAGGTATTCATAACCTGAGAAATCAATTTAGATTTTTCTGTGAAATACGATTTTATAATTCAATTCTCTCTCCACTATAAAGTCTAGAGACTAGCAACTTACTTTCTTATTCTATTTTTGGGTGAAGGGGGAATTAAAACTGCTTTGAATTCTGTAACACTTAAATTAGTTACACATGTCCATTTAATTAGCATTATATGGAACATTAACACCAGGGAGAGGAAAGATGTGGCATGAGGGACCGATGCCTAGTAGATAATCTTTTTTTCCCTTGGTTTTAACACCAAAAAGAGACATCTTGCAAAATACAATTTTATGAAGAATTTCTTCACATTTCATGATCCTGTTCCTACCCACAGTATGTTTGTATAAACATATGTATCTTCTCCTTTTCTTCAAGACAGCGCACTGAGCCACAAATCAGGTCTCAAATGCTCTTTAATAATTGTTATCCATGTAAAATGTAAAAAATGTTAACAAGGACATTCCCTGTGGTCCCAAATTGGCAACAATGGACCAGACCTAAGGACAAAGTAGTGTTTCACACTCGCCTTGAAAAAAAAGTCAAAAACCTCTGGGACCAGGCATAGCCTTAGGGCTAACAAGAGAACACCCACTATTCCTACTAGCCCGGTGGTCACCCCAGTGCCCATTCCCAGCTTATAAAATAGGCAGAGGTGGGGAATTCCTAGGTATTGTGGGTGTCAGCCTGGCACAGCAAATGCTGATGTATGTAAAAGAAGCTTTCTTATCTCCAGAGGCGAGGGATGGGTCTCTAAACTAATCACTCCTAGAGCCTTCTCACAGTTTATGTCACATACCACTGTGGAAGCTACTTTTACCAATTTTTAGGTTGTGTCATGTTCTATGACAACTTCGAAACTCAGATCTTTTCTTACTTCTTGCCAAGAAAAGAGTTGTGACACGTAAGAAATTACACACTGTGTTGGAAAACTTACTTAAATTGCCAAGCCCAGTACATTACAGAAGGTAGAGCGTTTTGTTGTTTCGTGGTTCCGTTTCCACCCTGCCGCTGGTATTTTGCAGGAAGATTTTATAAAATATTTCTCCCCTCCTCTCGCCTTTCCTTCCTCCCACCTTCTTTCCTTTTGTCCTTTCTTTTTTTCTTTACATTTTCTGTACAAAATGCCCTTTGTGTTTTGAGCTGTTTTACACATGAAATAATAAGTGTAACATTTATGAAAGTTGTAGGACATGGTCGTAAAATGAATTCTCACGTACTCACCATCCAAAAAAGACTGTGTTGGTGCTGTCTCCTCAGGTATAAAACCCAGACCTTGGAGACTCCTGGGGTGTTGCCGGTCCTTTGGAAGTGTGTATTCCCATTCTAAATGGTTAGGGTGAGAACCTAGAAACTTTTCAATCTCCTTTGAAAGGAGAAAATGATTTTTATCTCCTTTCAGAATGGGAGGGGAATGGTTATCTCTTTCCTGCACATAATTGGAAAAAATCCATTGTTCTCTGTCACATACCTATAGAGTGTTTGGCTATGTGTGTAGGACGTTTGGCTTGGCTCTCATCAAGGTTAAGGCTTAGGGGAAGGCAGGCCAGTTCATTTACTCTTTATTTTGAGGTACTTGGTAAGACATCAGTTTCTCATCCAAACACCTTGGTGAGAATTCAACATAAAAGCAATAAGGATGGATATTAGAAACCTGATAGCCCTGAAGAGTGTTACAGTTATCAATTCACTTAATCTTCATATCAATCTATGAGGTAGGTACTATTTTTAAAACTGTTTTTATGGAAACTATGGCAAAGAAAGTTAAGCAGTGTGTCCCACACTGGTCAGTTAGTTGCTGTTAAAGGCAGGTTTCAAATCTAGACAGTCTTGCTCCATATAACCATGGTATATGAGGGGGAGCCCAGAAAAACTGGAATGATCTTTTGGAGGGTGAGCCCCTTATAGTACAGGCTTCCTCCACTAGGTAAGTGTTCTAGGAACCCATCAGCATCAGTGTACCAGCTAGTGTCATTGTGAGAGGCTGCATTCAGCTTCAGTGAATTTTTTTCTTTCAATGCATTTGGCCATTTCATGATTTACAAGTACTCTGTCCACATCACACTGAGTGTTCAACAGTCTTTGACCCAAAATAGCATGACCCCCATGCCCAACCTTCCCTATTCACTTGATCTCACCCAGAGTGATTCCCACGCCCTGCCCCCCCGGATGAAAAAAGTCCTCAAAGAGAAATGTTTTGCTGATGTGAAAGAGAGGAAACAAAAAATGGCAGAAGCACTAAAAGACATCAAAATTGTAGAGTTCAAAGTCTTTTTTGAGCAGTGGAAAATGCATCTTGACAGGTGTAATGCATCAAATGGAGAGTACTTTGGAGGCAACTGAAGCTGAAACATGTGAGAATAAATACACAGTTCTTAAATACATAAATTTTGGGGGTTTTGCCCCCCCACATATCTAGTAGTGAATTTCTTTTTTACTTAGACAGTCTGGGATTTAGTTGATTTCCTGAGTCTATGGATTGGTATTTTTCATGAACATTGCAACATTTAAGGCGCTATCTCT
This sequence comes from Tarsius wallacei, assembly GCA_963574415.1. Taxonomy (NCBI): domain Eukaryota; kingdom Metazoa; phylum Chordata; class Mammalia; order Primates; family Tarsiidae; genus Tarsius; species Tarsius wallacei. The sequence goes on from CAUYQG010197098.1 coordinate 10,259, forward strand.
GAAATATAGTTTCTCTACCACTGTCTCTACTAAACTAGAACTCTGGTTAGGTGTTAGGTATGTGTCAACAGTTTCATCCTCTTTTCTGTGTATTTCAACTTTATTTTATATATATATTTACCTCCAAGTCTCTCTCTGCTATATTCTGGGATATTTATTCCGATCTTCTTTCTACCACAATTATTCTGTGTTCCCTCAGGCCTCTAATCTACTCTTTAATCTGTATATTGAGTTTTACTTTTATTCATTATATGCTGCTAAACATGCTTTTTTTCTTGCTAATCTATTTGCTTTGATACCTTTTTGTTTTCAGTTTCCTCTTTTTAGATGACATTGTGTATATATTTTCTATGTGATGATGTTATTTTATGCAATTTCTTTGTTTCCTTTCTAGTGACTCTCGCTCATGATACCTTACTTATTTTAGGACTTAGAAATTTAAAAAAAAATTTATGAGATGATGTTCACTGGAATCACATTTGTGAGAATTTTAAAGGCCTATGATTAGGATGCATTCTTCCAGTGTCAATTTGCATATGCCACGTGTCTTTGGTAGGGTTCCCTAGAAGCAGTGCCAAGTCAGGAATTCTTGTTTATGTGCTTTATTGAATGAGTACTCTCAGGAAAAGGAGAACAAGTGAAGCATGATAGAGCTGGAGATAAAAAATGAGCACAAACAGAGCCTCAGCTGGAGAGCAGCCCAGTCTGATCCTGTGGGGAAACTCTGAGATGTAAATTGCTCCACAGAGATGGTTCCTCCTTGAGGCAAGATGGATGACTCTTCTACCCATGTGCCTATTGGTCATTAGCTATTGGTCTGTTCCCCATGGTGGAAAGTACCTTCCCTGGGGAAGTGGCTCCTTTTCAGCAGAGGGTAAATCTCCAAAGAAGAGGGTGGCTGTGAACTGCAATCAACTAACAGTCATAGCAAGTGGGGGAAGGTGCACAGCTGTGAAGGATCTAGGCAACATGTAGTTCCACTGCTGTGCACTTCTCACAGTCCTCAGATCCACCTGCTTCTCATTTAAGGTCACTTGAGCCAGGCAAAGCTTATCCAAGATCTTGGCTGGTCACAATTTTCAAGAAAACGTACTTGAGGAGAAAGAGTGGGGGACCCACGAATGCAGTTGGTGCTAAAGCTATGGAGTCTCACTCTGTTGCCCAGGCTGGAGTGCAGTGGCATGCTCACGGCCACCGCAGCCTCAACCTCCTGGGCTCAGGTGATCCTTCCACCTCAGCCTTCCAAGTAGCTGGAACTACAGACACGCATCACCACGCCCTGCTAATTTTTTGATTTATTATAGAGATGAGGTCTCGCCAAGTTGCCCAGGCTGGTCTCAAACTCATGGACTCAGGCAGTCCTCTTACCTTGGCTTCCCAAAGCAGTGGGATTATAGGTGTGAGTCACCACGCCTTTCTCTAAGGCTATTATTGATACTCATTATCTTCCCACCTCCTTAGCCATTCTAGAACACAGCCTCCTTTAGCTAACACTTCTACTTGTCCTGGAGAATCACCTGAAGTTTTAATGAGCACCCCAAGCTCTGGCTTACCATGCTCTTAATGCCGTGGTTGTTGAACTTCTACATTGATTGCTATAACGGGGCACGGGGATGCCAAAGATGCCCTGGTGGATCATCCGGGTGCCTAACATTCCTCTCTGTCTTCAGTGCGCTGCATGGTAATCAAGGTCATTTACCCCATTGATATTTTAGTTCCTTTTTCTTCAGGCTGGTCTCGGAGTATGAGGAGCCCACACTGATTGGGCAGTAGCTGTAGCTTTATGCTTAATGGAACTCTCACTCTTTCCGCTGCAGAAAGCATCCTCAATAAGTACTTCTAGATTCATGGAGTGTGTTGGTCATCTCGCAGGAATAATTTAGAATGGATATATCCAATGGAAAAATTGTTTGTTTATGCAATGGTTTTATTGAGTAGAATCACTGGCTGAGAATATAGCAGTACGTAAAAGAGACAAAAATCTTTGTCTTCCGGGGGTGCTTATCCTAGAAAGCGGGAAAATAAAGAACAAAAATAAAAATAAATAAAATGGGATGTTTCATGGTATACATGCTCTGGGAAATATATAAAGAAACCGGTACAGGAAGTGTTCGGGGGAGGATTCTCATTTTAAATAGGCTTTTGAGTAAGATCTTAAGTTTCCAGTGGATCAGCCAAGGGAACATCTGGGAGAGGATGGTCCAGGTAGAGCAGCAATAGATGTGGATGCTTTCGAGTGTTCCTGGAGACGGTTAGAAATAGCAAGGAGAGTGGTGTACAAAGAGCAGTGTCTGCGAGGGGGAGGGTGGTAGATGGGCCATTACAGGACAGGTCAATGTAGAAGGTGATAGAACCAAATAAATAGATCACGCTCCCCAAACACCAGTGCAATAACATCCTGCTGTCAGGAACAACCGAATGGAGACTTGCTTTCCTCCATTTCCTGAACATGCTGTAGGAACACTATAGTGATTCAGAGCATTTGAATTTGAAAAACCAGATATCTAAAAATCAGAAATTGTTGTTATCTTCTTAATAAAATCTCCTGTGCTTTGGGAGCTAACAGTCCCTCACACACAAACAAATAAGTTTACTACTCAAACTGCCACAGAAAGATTCCACCTGAATTCTTACAATTATATTGATCTGGGCATTTTGGGGGGATTAACTCAGAGCACTGTGACAGCCAGTCAGAAAGTATAAGCAGTATTTCCCCCTTGAAAGCAATTACATTAGGTACAGCTTCTGATATTGGGGATCAGAGAAGAAACATTTTAGTTCAGGAATCCAAGTTCCCAAAAGAAAAATATAGTCATTAATCTTAGAAAGCGAATATGTTTTCTTGTCTTCTCTTTTCTTACCTACCACATCCAAATCAAATCTCAAGAGGATGAGTCATCATTGGGTATTTGAGCTGGAAAAAGATTTTTATTCTGTGTGAAAGATACACACAGGTGAGAGTTATACATAAAAAAGAAACCCAAAAAGGTTAGTTTGATTAGCTAAGGTTGAATATATGTTATCCTTATTGTATTACCAGGTAATTAATATGGGTTAGAACTTTTGATTAAATGAATTTTTTCAAAGAAAAACAAAATTATTAAAGTTTTATTTTATTTTTAATTGACACATAATAATTATACATGTTTATGGGGTCCAGTGTGACGTTTCAATACATGTTTACAATGTTTAATGATCAAATTTTAAAATAAAGATTTTTAGTTTAGCACTTGGGTGAGATAATCATTAACATTTTTTTTTGGTAGGTCTTCATTTGGTTTTGGGTTCATATGACAGTGTTCTTCCAACTAGGAAAAAAGTATGTATCGAGAGAGTGTCTGTTAAGTGTTGGGCTTTAAGTCAAGTCAAAAGTGAGCAAAACATGAACCAGGCTCTGGTGGAACTTGGAGTATATCGAGGGAAAAGCATTATCTGGATAATCACACAGATACCTATTTAATGATGAGTGGCACTAAAGTGCTGTAACAATAAAATTTCAGGATGATGAGAGTATATAAACCATAAAATGCGTGAAGAGGTTCAGGGAAGACTTTTCTAGGGAAGAGACGTTGGAGCTAGGGTCTGAATGAGTCAGAGGGATGGATGGGCGTCCAGGCAGAAGCAACAGTCTGTGCCAGGCTGTTGAGACATGGAGGGAAGAATTCTCTGGAACTGAAAGAAGACCACTGTGGCTGGAGACCAAAGAGCAAAGGGGGCAGTACTCAGTTAGCCCAGAGAGCTGGCCGGGGCAAGTCCTCTGGGGGCATAATCAGAGGGCTGATTTTCTTACAGTTAAAATTGTGTGATCCAGGTTAGCTAGAATATTCTTAGGATCTCTTGGGCAGGTTTGCAGCTGATTAGGATGTACACCAACGTTCGAGAACACTGATTTAGAATTCATAGTGTTCTAAGGATCTTGTTGGTAAGAACAATTGGATTTATGTCCTAAGAGAAAGAAAAATGACCTGTACAGAAACGGACTGTATTCTGGACTTTTAATAACACATTTTATTATTGATTTTATTGAATTTTCAAAGTAATATATGTTTATTTGAGAAACTTTGGAAAGAAAGAAACATACCAAGAGAAGAAATCAAATTCCCCACAATTTTTTCCACACAGAAATTATTAAATGACATTTAGGCAAATTTTCATCTGGTTTAATTCATGAGTGTATTATACATATTTGAGAGCATTATGTTAATTAACTAATTAATTAAGGCATTAATTGAACACAGACTAGTTGAGAGATTACTCTGCCATGAGTTAGCGATTCTGCTTTGAACCATGCAGAGTTGCGATTTTCCTACAGTTATGCTTTCATATCACAATTTGTTTTTTCTTCTCTTTTCTTTGTTAAAGTATTTTACACTTACATAATAGCACATAAAACAGCATGTGTACTCTAAAAAATAAATATAAAGCAAATAACTGTGTAGTTATCAACCAGGACAAAAAATATAACATTGGCAGTCCTCGCAGTCCCTTATGTCTTTCCCTGATTACAATCTCTTCTCCCATAGAGATAATCTGTTTCCTGACTTCTTACCTCTAAACAGTAGAATATGATAATATGTATCTAGGCTCTCAAATATCTGTTTTTCATAGTTTACGCTTTCATTTTGGTGAAGCATACTCTCTAGCTATTTCTTGAGAAAAAAGTACATAGGAACTATTTTTTTAAACTTGTTTATCTGAGCATATCTTTATGGTATCCTCATATTTATTTATTTATTTATTTGAGTTGGAGTCTCACTCTGTTGCCAAGACTGGAGTGCAGTGGCACGCTCCCGGCCACTGAAGCCTTGACCTGCTGGGCTCTGGCGATCCTTCTGCCTCAACCTTCCAAGTAGCTGGAACTACACGCCTGGCTAATTTTTTTGATTTATTGTAGAGATGAGGTCTCACCAAGTTGTTCAGGTGGGTCTCAAACCCACGGGCTCAGGCAGTCCACTCGCCTCGGCCTCCCAAAGTGCTGGGATGACAAGCTGAGCCACTGAGCCTGGCCTGAAACCATATTCTTAATAGCATGTTTCCCAAGCCATAACTCAATCAATTCTGCTCTTAGTTGCTCAAGCCAGTGTCTTTGGAATCATTCTTGACATTCTTTGGCGTTTCTTGCCATTTCCACCAATATCCAGTCAATTGTGATGTTCAGTGACTTCTAATTCCCAATTAGTTCTCAAATCTTACCATTTTTCTCCATCTCCATGGCCTTTATCTTCTCTGAACTATTGTGACTATCTTTTTATCCAAAATTTCCTGACTCTGATTCATTCTCCACATAGCCACTAATGTGTACCTGAAAAATAAATATTTGATAATTTTACTCCTCTACTTGAAACCCTTAAGATAAAGTTCAAAACTTGTAACAACACTGATCAAACTACATAATTTCTCTCTTCTTTGAGCACCTTCCCTCCTGCTTAAAATGAGCCAGACACACTCTTTTATGCAGTTTTTGAAGGCACTCTGCCCCCTTTTGCCACTGCCTGCCTTTTGCATTTTATTACTTCATTTGTCTAATAACTTCAAGTTGCTAATCATGTCTATTATTTCCCCCAGAAAGCCTTTCTTGTTCTTCTAGGTTAGTGTCCCTGTGTAGTGGTCACATGGCACTTTGCACCCTTTACTTCTCAGTGCAATTGTAACTAATTATTTGTATAATTGTTCATGCTTACTTTTTTCACTTAGCTGCAAACTCTATGAGTGTAAATCCATGTTTTTATGCTCAGCATCTCCTAGAATAAATAAATAAAAGCATGGTGTGATCCTTTCCTTGAAATATGCTAAATATGAAGTTTAGATTTCATATTCCAAAATATTGAATAGAAGTTACAACGGCGTTTGAGAAGTTCATGGTGATGGCAGGTATTTTTGTTTTTTACCTTAATGTTGGCAATTCTGGTGTTCTAGCATGAAGAATAATGTTGACTTTTTAAAATAAGTTATATTATGTTTAAGAAATCTTTTCTCTCTATTTTTTTCTTAAAGGCTTTAGTTTTCTTTTTCGTTTAAAATGTATTTGATGTTATAGTATTAGGGGAATTCCAAATATTTAAAGCAAAATAAGTAAATTAATTTTACTTATTATGTCTAGTATGCCTTTATATGCATACTTTATTTATTTTGGATTTTGAAAGAAATATTATTTCACTGTAGTTCCTCTTCATGCTTATTTACACTAGTTGGCTCATGAATTTTAAAAAAAATACTTAAAGCAGAACAAGTCTACCATGAGGAGAGGAAAACTTACTATTTCTGAAAATGGAATGTAGCTTTTCTGGTGTTGATGGGTATAGTCATTGAATGATGTCATTATTATTGCATTGTTGTGTGCTTAAAAAAGATGAAAATCATAAAGCAATTATTTTCTTTTGATTATGTACAATTCATTAATTGAAAAGTATTTATTTCCAGATGTATAGTGGACACAGTGCAGCTGTCAGCCAACATTTTATAACTTATTTTAGATAATTTATTTAAAGTATTACAATGACTGATCCTTGTCACCTTATATTAAAGGAAGTCAAAAAGTTCTTGAATCATTTTGAGAGAAGAGATAGTCTGAAGCTGATTAGGCAGACAGATTGAGAGGGAGGGTCTCGAGGAGACTTAACACCTGTGGGAACATCCCCTGCACCACTCTCATTATATAATTGTTGCCTGAAAATGTGGTTAATGTGTTTGAGATATCCTCTCAACCTAGGATGTACTGCTAAAACGAACTTTTTGCTGATTAAACGCAGGGGCAGTAGCTTAGCTAAAATGTCCTAAATTGACCTTGGCTTATTATAATATCATTAACGTAGCATTTGCATTGCAGTTTTAACCCCTCAAGTGGACTTTTCTGTGGTACTTATGGGTAATATTCAGTATGGGTTAACTTGAGTCAAGGGCCCCCCATGCGCAATAAGAATTGGGTCTCAAGAAGTAAGGGGTGGATGAGATATAAATGAGAAAAATGCTCCCAGAAAAGATAAGATAAAACCATAAACAAACTCCTAGCACCAGTAACCCATTTTGGGCCCCCTCTCTTTTCTGGAGAGTTTTGTTGTTGAATAAACTCCTTCTTTCACTCATTCTTTTGGTGTCCGCATTTCTTAATCTTCTAGGTCGTGGGACAAGAACCCGATGTTGCTGGTCTAGGCTGACAGTGGAGTTAAAAACTTCTGCAGTGATTTCACTTAAGGCAGAGCTTGCTAATGCTTGTTTACCCAAAGCAGTATTTCTCAGCCTTTTTTAGTTTTGTTCTCTAAGGAATTTTTTACACTTGTTTTTCTAATTGATCTCCTCCCTTGAAATTTTAATAAAAGATATATTGTATATCTCTTCATGGAATAAGTGCATATCTGTTATTTATAGATAAAGAGAGTAATATTTTTGTACCTCCAATGAACCATTCACCCCTGTTGAAAATGCATAACCTACATTTAGTCAGTTCTTGTTACTATGATAGCTGTTTCATAGTCTAATCCTTTTCCTGTCATTAGTGATCACTTATAAAAGTCTTAATAGCATACAGATTTAACAGACTTTAAAAACTTGGGGAATCTAATGTAGCCTACTAGATTCATAATCTTGTATTTGAAATAATTCACACAGCAAAATATTTGAGGACAAACGTTATTTCATATGTCTTATACTTTCCTTTATCCATTTGTTTTTCACGAGTGTCATGTAAAAAAAAAAAAGCAAAGATGACCTACCAAAGTACTTAACTTGTTATTCAGTCACACCAGGCTTCTAGTTTTGACTCTGTGAATGTCTTTCTTATCAAGTCACCAAACCATACTGTTCTACAATTCTTATAATACTCCACATTATCAGATCACTGGAAAATATTTTCATAGCTTCTGTAATTTCTGGTTTTTCACATTTCTATATTACCAATATATTGAGTGTCTGTGTAATAGACAGTCGTCTTTTTAGTAATTTAAGTCCAACCGTGATATGTGAATGTTATGCAGATGAGTAAACAGGACACTAGCCTAGAAATTAAATTACCAAACAAAATTACTATTTAGCTGATCACTCGTGATAAATATGGCTACTTCTCTAAATACATTGTTGATAAGTTCACGATGAGTACAGAAGGTTGCATCTGTAAGATAAACAGTTTCAAAAACTAGAAGGGAACTTAAAAGTTAGAAGTGTTTAGGTTTGAGCAGAATGGTCTTGGGTGAAGCATAGTACCTCTGAACATCTTAGTTCATCTGTGAGACAGGAATAATAAGCACTCATTTTTTTCCCATCGGATTGATATAGATATCAAACACGATGATGCATATGTAAAATTTGTGAAAGTGCCTTGAACTATGTTGTTATTGTGTCTGCTATGTATAAATTTTTAATTTTACTGGTAATGCTTTTATAAGCAGTGACAGTTTTGAAGACATTTCTTGGGGGAATAAAATGTAGGTCCTACTGGGGACTTTTTGCTTTTTTGAAATATAATAACACATATAACAACCAGCTTCTTAATTCTTTGTTTATACATGCAATTCATCTGCATTTGCAAATGGGTATCTGTGGGAATATTTTGAGGAAAGTCAGTATCACCTGTTAGCTGAAAAAAAAATCAAGCTGTTTATAATGTATTTTCAAGTCATCATAGCTAGCTCACTGCGAGGTTAATGTTGAGAAAATCAATCAATTGAATAAATTTTTTCCTGATTTGAAACAAATTGCATTGGAGTTATAAAAAGAAATGAAAATCAACTATAGATAAAAGTGACAACCCCACTAATAGAAAATTCAGGGAGAAAACATGTTGGCATGTCATTTTAATAAGCTATTGGGTTATTTGTATAGTAGTTATAGCCTATGTGTTATTTTCTAGCTCTACAAATGTCTTATCTCAAAACAGATGTTACTGAAGTAAAAACACTCTTACTGTTACTCTGTGTCCTAACAAAGACATGCTACAAACACATGTTATGAAACACTGACTGCGGCAAATACTACTCAAGTCCTGCAGACTTTTGGGTCAAAGATAGGTAAAGCACTTTGCTTTCTTTTTTTTAAAATTACATTTCTAAAATTTATATTAGACAACCTTTTGTAAGAGAGTTAATTTTGACTGAGGAAAATCCACTCTTCTAGGGACAATTATACTGACATGCAAATAATTATATCCCAACATAATTCTCTTATACATTTCACATATAATGAGAGTTTCAGAGTAATTTATACATATCAAATATTGAAGAGAGTGAAATTTCAGAAGTAATATCAAATTTTTATGGGTTTCTTTTATTCTAAACATTTTGTTTCCCCGTAACTAATTTATCATTTATCAATTCATTCAACAAATATGTTCCAGGTACGAATTAAGCACCAAGAGACCATCAACATAGGTGATTGTGCTCTCAAGGAACTCATCAACTAAAAAATCCCCACACATTTGTGTAATAACAGTGTGAACACAATGAATAACAAAATCTTCTTCACAGAGAGAAATAAATCATGTGCATATGTATATAATAATGAGCAGGGGGAATGATAGAGGTTAGTCCATCTAAATATTGAAAACATGTAAAATTACTAAAAAGCCCATAAGTATGTGTCAGCCCGAGTGGGGTCAGTGAAAGTAAGAGATGGCTGGTGTGTAATGGATGATTAAAGGACGTGTGTGGGAAGAGAAGTGTAGGTGGTTGGAACGCAGCTAACAGAAGAATGAGAAATCTGTGTGTGAAGTACAGAGGAAAGGATGACTGCAAGCTATGATCACAAAATAACTTGTTTGATGAAATACCCCTGAGAGATGAACCTGAGTTTTCACTATTTCTTGAGTAATAGCTTGGAGTTTGAAATTGCAGACCTCTTACCACACTAACTTCGCAGTTGCTGAAATCTCTATTTTTGTGGAGGAAATTAAACACCTCTACCAAAATGTGGCTATCATCATTTTTAGAGCTGCCTTTGGGCTGGCAATTTGTTTTAGATGCAGTTCGAGTTTTTACTTAATCACAAATCAAGTTTTTATTTTAATTGAAATAATGTTTAAGTTATACAAACAAAGGCAATAACCTTAATTAAGTCAACCCTTATGTTATGGAAGCCTTTAAAAATAGTTGTCCTCTATGGCTTTCTTACTTGAATCTCTTTTTGGGATTGTGGTTTTATTTTTATCAGAATACAGGTTTCCTAAATAAGTTGTAAAGTCTCAATAAATTGTCTCATTAGTGAAAACGCTGTATCACCTCAGTAAAAAGTACTAGAATGATTACCACTCATCTTTCACAGATATTTTGAATTTGAATCTTATCATTTAGAAAAAATGTTGGAAGTGGAGATGTATATTTGCTTGCTCAAAAGAAACAAAAGAGCACAGCATCTTAATAACCTGAAGAAAGTATGCTGAGGAATATAAGCTGTACAGTCACAACAATCATTTTTCCAATCCATCTGGAATACCAGACACACAGTGACAGCGCCTATGAAGATACCCTAGGATATTACTATTGATCAGTCCTAGAGTTGCCATTTTTCAAGATTGACTTTTGTTGTTCTTTAGCTAAATTTTCATATTTTAAAAAGAGTCTGGACTCACAATCTGGGCTCTAAATATAGGACTTTTATTTCAAAATGTAGACTGATAGAATTTTCAAGATTGCTGTGCGAAGCAGAATACAGACTCATTTTATATAATGAATTCTATGACTAGTTAGACCATTCTCTTGTAATTAGGGAAGGACTGTGGTTTTATAAGATGGGAATTGGCCACCATTTATCTATTTGATCAATCAGAGCATCCTGATCTCTTTTCATATGGAATGTTGTACTTTTTTTATTCTTGTAGAAACTTATTTTGTGAATCATTTATATGAGGGCTAGTGACAAAATGCTTTAGACTTTGGAGTTATCAAATAATTGTTTGTCTCCGGACACACTGGGGAACCTTAAAATATGTGACTATATATTGAAATGCTGAGATAGTCTCTTTGGAAAATGAATACTCACCCCAGAAAGATACTAACCTACCGTATACCTCCATGGAATTTTTAAAAATGAAAACTGAACTTCTCTCAAAGACCTGATACCAAACTCCTAATAGGGAAAATGTCTATGCTAAAAATCCTCCTCTTGTTAATAAGTTAAGTTTGATTGTGTAGCCACGACATTCCGTGGTGTGATGTTTCAAGGTCTCTGTGTCATTTGTCCTGGCATCATGAGGCAATGACAAGCCTTGGGCTTGTTTTTTTGGGAATCTGAATTTAGAGATAGCCAAGCACTTGGGCATATTTGGAGTCTCCGTTTTGTTTTTTTTTTCTATTTTTCTAGAGACTGTGTTTTTGATTGTGTATATTGAAACAAGGGAACCTAATTAAAATTATTAAGGATAATTTAAATTTCAATAGTCTCACTGAATGGCCTGTGCCACAATAAAGAAACATTTATATTTCAGTCAATGTTACAACTGCTATGGACATGATTAGGCTGAAGCTCTTCTCAAACACCAACGGTTTTTCTTTTTGTGCCTCTTTTTTAAAATTTTATTTTTTAATTTTAGAGTTGTGGGGTCCATGTGAGGATTTGTTGCCTAAGTCAGTTGTGTTGTAGGTTAGGTTTGGGCTCCTAGTGAGCCCTCTCTCCCCCTGCTGGTGGACCTGATACCCAATGGGTTGTTGTGTGCCCTTTATTCCCTCTTCCTTCCTTTCCCCATAATTAATACCCAGCATCCCTTGCGCTCCCCTTTGAAGTCTCAGAGTTTTAGAACACAAACTCAACGAATTGCCTTGGAAACTTCTCAGAGTTTGTCATTTGACTTTCTTGCCTTTCTGTAATCTTTGTTGTTCATTCTCTGCTACCCCTTTCTCCAGGAACCCACAGCTACCATGTCAAGCAGACCATTTCATGCTTAATTTCTTGTGGGTTAAATATTATTCTGTAGCTGGTCCTGAAATCAACATGATGGTAAATTTATTTGAATTTTGGAAGGCAAATTTGCACTATATTAACATATAAATATTCAGTAGGTGTATTCTTTTAAGTTTTGTGGTGCTGCCAGATGAGATTGCTTTGTGGAGCGTTTTCAAGGCAGGCAACAAGATACAGTTTAGGGATGAGAATATAGCTAGTGATCCCTCACAGACAAAGTTGATTTCCTGTGAGCTAATAATAAATTTTCACTTGGCTAATAATTGTCCGTGAGTTGTGCTTCTGAGCTAATTTGTTACCGCTCCTGTAACTGCTGTGGTATTTTATTGAAGTGCAGTGACTTCCTATTTTAGTAGAACAAAATTGTTATTTCTGTTTACTTTTATTCCAAATTAGATCATAATGGAATTCTTTGGGCATAATGAGCTTTACAACTTAGTTCCTTTAAAAATGATCTGGTTTAGCCTAAATAATGAAGACCTTAATCTTGGTAAAATAAATTTCTGTGTCTCATAGCAATAATAACCATTTAAAAATATGTAGAAAATGTGGTTTTCTTGTGTTCTATTGCAGCAATAACAAAGCAAACTATTTCTTTTATTTTGATGCACAAATGACTCCATATATATGATTCAGTTCTGAATTCTGCAATATTGAATCTAGACTCAACTTGATTTTACTTTTGCAGAAACTGCTTGGAAAACCACTTAGAAAGATATGAATCTCATTCAAAGTAGAGATGTTTGCCACGTGTCAAAGTCTTAAGCTCAAAGCTGATGTATTTTTTTTAAGTTGGCTAAAATGTTGAGACAGTTTAAAGTGAAGGTCTCATTGGGTCTCATTTGTTCCAAGGCAGAAATTGTTGAATGACTAGTGAACAACGTATAAGTTTCCAAAACTGTCATCTTTTAAAGTACCAGCTGCTCAATACTCTATATTTCTTCATAAGTTATCTAACATTTTTAGAGCTACCTCTTATAAGTCAGGTGTGTGTATTATTTTCATAACACCGTACGGTTTCTCATCCCCAGTAACCGTATTGACCCAGAGTTTTGGGACTGAACAAATCCTTAGAGATCCTATCCTCTAACCCCTAATGGATGCATGACTTCTTTCTACGACACTCCTGACCAGTCTTCAGCCTGTATTACAAAAGCTTGCTATGTCACAAGTTCACTTACTACATTTTTAAAAAATCGAATTGTTTGAACTTTTTGGAAACTTTTGTTTTACATCTTTATACACATGCAAATTTGTTTACATTTTTGTGTGTATATATGTATCTACTTCCAAACTTAGAAGTAGTAACATATGGTACATAATTTCATTCAAATGTAAATGGTGAGGCATTATATGACTATTTATTCTATGTAGTAAGCCTTTAAATATTTGCAGACTCTGGTATCTTATTCCTTTAGAACTCTTTTCTCCAGACTTAACATCCTCAACTCTTCCAAAAACAGACCTTTCCCTTTCTAATTCTGCGAGAATTTACCTCTATATGTTACAGATTACTCTAAGTATGGGATATTCCAAAGTAGAATAAAATGGTCCATATAGTGTTCTGGAATTTTTATATTGCTTTTTCTGCAATTGTTTGGTCAACCTCATTTTTTCTGGTTTCCCCTAAATACAATTTTTCCAATATCTAGAGTCCCACAGCTTCCCAAGCTGTATGCCAACTTTGTTTTCAGAAGAGAGTGCAGCAGAGGAATTCAGGAAACACAGAAATAATTTCTTTATCTGACTCAGGGGCCTCAGATATCTAGTTTTACACAGGAAAGACTATCTGAAATAACCTTTCACAATTGCCCTCTTTTTCCCCATGTGCTTTTAGTGAGGTAAATTTGTTCTGAAGTTTGCCTCAATTTTCCTGCCACAAGGACGGATGAACATTTTCTGAGACCCTAGGTGGCTGTTCCCTTAGTCTGTCTTTCTACATGGTGATTCATCTCAACTCCCCTCTGCCTGTCAGGTTCCTTTTCCTTTCTGTGGACCAGCTCTTCTTCTCCATGAATATGCCCACCCATCTTCTCTCAAGTTCATATAACATCAGCTGCAGCTACACACTAAGCCTGAATCTTGCATGTTTCAGTAGTAAGTGAAGATTTCTCAGAGAGAGGGTTTGATTGTCCTACTAAGAAACTGTGGTTTGAGTTTAAATATGACTTGTGTAGAGCATTTCAAAGAGAACGATGATGTCTGCTTCAACACTGAATAACTCTTTGGTTTTGCTGCAGTGTTTTGGTCTGTGGTTACTCTTTTATATTTTGCACTTTTGATTAAACTAAAATGTCATTAAATATTTAGGGTTCCTCATACCTTTGAGATTTTTAAAAGAGTAGGAATCCTTTCAATTGTTCTGACCTAGAAAATATGCTTTAGTTTGATTTTTAGGAAGTATTTCACTGAGTCCATTGGACTTTGACATGAAAATCTTTTAAATGGGCTCATGATAAAAATCTCACAAACCTGAATACACTTAGGTTATTAATTTGACCTCTTATTCCTTATACTGATTTATGGAATCCTTTATTTAGATATTGAAATGTCAGACATTTCAGAAGATTCATATCCAACATTTTCAAGGACAACAGAGTTCAACTTTAAAAAACAATTCAAAAACATATTGTTCTGAAATAGCATCTTTCTTTAGAATGAAGGCATTTAGCTGCATTTGACCTTTCTAAAATAAAGAGCAAATTCCTTATGGGAGAAGCTGTTTGAGCCAACTAGACCGCATTTTTGTTTTCTTCTTCCCCTTCCTATCTTTTGTCTGTATGTATATAGTAAACCTGTGTTTTACTGAGAAGTTTTATGATCTAGTGTTAAGTGTGACTATTTTCTATTCATCTTTGAATCATGAGCAAAAAAAAAAAAATCCTTATAAAGACAGTGTCATTAAAGTGCCCTGACATTTTTCTTGTAGCTTAAGGTTTTTCTAGCCCTGACCAGTCTGTAAATGGAAGGACAAGGATCTCAAATCATGACTTGGTTTATTTGAAGTCTATTTGGTCTTCCACCTCTATCTATCTTCTTTCTTGACAAGATTGCATACACTCTTTACAAAAAGTTGGCCTTTTAACTTCTTTTTTTTAACTGACCCATAATAGTTGGACATATTGATGGAATGCAGTATGATGTTTGGTACATATATATATGACATAAACATCAAATCAGAGATTTTAGCATACTCATCACCACACACATCTGTCACTTCTTCAAGATGAGAACATTCAAAATCCTCTCTTCTATTTTTCAATGTACAATACAATGCAATCTCTATCAAAATGCCAACGCAGAAATAGCAATCCTCTCACCTCGGCCTCCTAAAGTGCTGGGATTACAGGCTTGAGCCACCGTGCCTGGCCCCCTGCCAATGCATTTTTTTTTGACAAAAGTGCGAAGAATACACAATGGTGAAAGGCCAGTCTCTTCAATTAATAATGCTATGGTTAACTCCCTTTCTTTCTGCTCTTTGAATCAGCCTTGTTCTTATGAAATGTACTGGCTTGAGATAGGTTCATTTCAAATACCTTTCTTTTGAGAAAGTAAGTCCCATTTATATTTTGAATAAAGGGAGACAGACTTTGACATAATATACCCAGCTCTCCTGCCAGGGTCTGCTCTCATTGTGGCGGATATAGTGCTCACTGGCCACATTTACATTGGGACTCATCTATGGTACAAACTGTTGCCTGACCTCTCACTAGTGTTTCCTTGTGCTCTAGCAGGAAACACAGATGAGCAGAGTGCCTTGTGTGAAGCAAAGACTCCACGTCTTTGATGAATTAATTTGAAGAGGTTTTGTGCCAATGGAAGGTCTCTTTTGCAACTGGGATCTTGACTCTCTTATGCTGATGGTTGACCTGGTTTTGCCTTGATTTCAAGTACCACTGTAATTTGTGGATTCTGACTGTTGGTCTTGACCTTACTCAAATTTTATATTTTCCTCATGACTCTGTTACTGGTCTCCCAAATTTCCACCTGTTCTACCACCATCATTACTTTCTCCCTGTCTTAGTATGATATTTGCAGAAGAGAAATGGAATTTAAATCCTCTAGAAAAGAAACAGGTCATTGTTTTCCTTTGCTTCTTTAATAGAAAGTTGGTCATGAAGATAATAAAGTTTTGGTGTAGCTGGGGATCTTGAAGATTTTTTTAAAAAGTGAAAGACTTTTAAGTAAAGAAAGAAGCCTGAACAATTTCTAAAGTCTAATAGATACCGCAGACAACAAGCTGTGTTAGCAGTTTCCTTAGAAGCACAGATAATTTCCTGGCAACTGGTATCAAGTTGTCTTGTGCTGTACCTGAGATTTTGTTTTGCTGGCTCATTTGTTCTGTCATCTTCTAACTAGTACCTGGTTGAGATGATATTTCTAGGATCTGTATATCTTATGTCTGCTCTTTGGTTGAAGAGTATATTATTGAAAATTAACATGAATATAAAATGAAAGGTAGATTTGTCAAGAAAAAATGGAGGTGGGTGTTTAATATATAAGTATCTTTATAATGGAAGCAAGTTTAAGAAGTTTTAAAATGTACTAGGTTGCTTCCTTGTGTCAGTCAAACTGACTGGTTGTGAAACATGCCAAATAACATTATCACTGATTTATCACACTCTCGATATAAATATCCAGGCACAGGGAAATACAGAACTGAGGCACTTCAGGCACATATATAAAAATAGACTTGAAGCATATTTAGTCAGAATTAACCTAAAAATGCCACTGCTTCCCACTTCATAATACACCAAGTCAACACTTTGTGCTCTGTTAACCTGACTACTGAAGCTTTGAGTTACTGCTCCTCTAAGGACAGCAAGGACTGACTGCTCCAGGGTTCTCTCTGGCCTTTCCCATTCTTGAGCTCTCTGCTCCAGCCATCCTGAGAACCTGAGCCCCCCGGGGATATTCCATATACCTTTCATGGCTCCAGACCTTTGCACATGAGGCTCCTTCTGCCTGAAGTCTTTTCCCCATGCCTATGCCAACTTTGGCTGATTTCTTCTCATACTGCTTATACTGATTCTGATCATTCTCTTATACCTTCTTAGGTAGCAACTGAGATGTCTTTCCTTAGGAGAGTATCCCTAGTGCCTTCAAACTGAATTGAATATCGCTTCGTTGTTCCCCCATGGAAAGACAAGCTCACCTGTATCTCAGCATTTACAGCGTTGCTCTATTGATATCTTTCTTGTCTATATTCCCTGCTAGACTATATGTTGTTGGAGGACAAAGGATTGTCTGCTTCAGTTCCCCAGAGACAGAGGCAGGTTTTAACATTTGGGAGAGCACATCTGAAGGGAGTCTTTGCTCTCTTTGATTACTTTCTTTTCTTTTTGAATTTCAAAAACAAATTTATTATAATCAAGGAACATAAAACCATTTGCTAACGATAACAAAGAATAAAAAAACTTGAGTCTTCAATCATGGTCACAAAACAGGATTCTGAATGCATGCAAAGACCCTTTGTGAATATTTAATTTGTAGCATAATTTAAACACGGGAATGGGAGAGAGTTGACACTCAATGCTCCACCCTTCAAAGTAACTCTTCTTTGTTCTGTAGTTTGCAACCATCTTTGATTACTTTCTATTCGTGTCTAACAGTCTTTTTTCTTCTATTTTTTTAATACTTTTTTGACAAAGATATACAATATTTACTCTGTAAGTAAACTTGAGCCATGTAAATAAAAATATTTTCTTATTTTCTTCTAAACACCTGTTAGCAAACCTTTTTTTAAAAAAATACAAGTATTAAAAATACGACAAATTCAATCCTGGAGTCTAATTTTAAGTTGAATTCATTTTTCAAAAATGCAATTAATTAAAATGAGGTTATAAACAAACCTCTGCCCCTTTTAATATTTAATTTACTTGTGTAGATTAGCTATTGGTTTGAATGACCATTAATATCACATCTGATTTTCTCTTATTACTAAATCTTGCCTAGAACAAGATGATGAAGTTCTTTCATCATCCTCATTAAAGTACATATGGTTTTACTTCTTTATTTTATTTTATTTTATTTTTTATTTTAATATGGGCAGTTGTCTTTCTATGACCATGCTTCCTCTAAGGTAGGGTTTCTCCACCTTGGCACTATTGGTATCTTGGGCCAGATAATTTTTTGTTGTGGGGTGCCTGTCTTGTACTTTGCAGGATTTTAGTGGCATCCCTCAATTAGATGCCAGTATCCCTTCACCCCAGTTTTGATAAACAAAAATATATTTAGACATTGCCAGATGTCCTTTGGGAGTGCAGGTGCTTCCAGTTGAGACCACTGTTCTAAGTTTTTTTTATTATTATCTTTATAAGTACTGTATTACTTAAAAATTATTGAACTAAAATACCTTTTAAATAATGTTTTCTGGAAAATCAAATGCTTATCGTTCCCCCTGCTGCCCTACTCCCCGCTACACTTCTGCAGCACCTGGCAGGTGCTAAAAAATGTTTGCCGAAGTATTAATAAATGCCTGGGAAAAGCACATTTTTCAATCACTGATTTGCCTTTTTTGTTCATTTGTTTGCTTTCCTTTATGCTTCAGTAGGAGCAATGTGAGAATTGCTCATAGG
Organism: Tarsius wallacei; assembly: GCA_963574415.1. Lineage (NCBI taxonomy): Eukaryota > Metazoa > Chordata > Mammalia > Primates > Tarsiidae > Tarsius > Tarsius wallacei. The sequence continues at coordinate 28,720 of CAUYQG010197098.1, forward strand.
CTAAATCCCCAATGCTGTGCATGTCCATAAGGCTTCACGTGATCCTGGGTATCCCTACCTGACCAGTCCCATCTGGGATGAGTTTTTGGTTCGTCTTGAAGGATTCTGCCAGTGTCTTCTGTCAGCTTTGAGCCTTGATGTATGTTGCCTTCTCTGCCTGACTGATTCTGCCCTTTTACCTGCTTATGTGAATTAGCATGGTTTGGGTTGAAAGTTACAGAAACCTATATTCAATAAGCTTTGGAAAAGGGAAGATTTATACTCAAGTATCTCACACAACTGTATTAAGGAAAAGAGTGATCCAGGCCTTGGAGACAAATGGAACAACAGCTTAAATGCTGCCCAGACTCCCTTCCTGTCTCTGCTTGTCCTCTCCATGCCTCTCTGATATGTCATTTTCTCCTTCTCCTCCTCACTTCCATCCTCTACATGCAGAGATCAGAGCCATAGGAATGTGCTGAGTCTCCTTTCTATATAGACTATGCTACCACCAGAGAGGGGCTGATGATCTTTCCTTAGGTTTAGTTCCCCCAAATTACTCACCGTAGATCAAATGTCCATGCCCCCATGAGTCAGCTCTGGCTGGGAGCTGAGCTCACTGAAAACAGACGTGGCAGCCTAGAGTTCTCTCTGTATTCTGTGAGCCACACTACCAGCACAAATGCTATCTACTGGCTAATTATTTCCCATCCTTCAGTACTCATCTCTAGTATAATTTCCTCAAAGATTCCTAATGGCAAGCATTTGTCGCACTTTACACTTCTTTATAGTACTTATTAAAATTGGAACTGCTTTCTACTGATATAATTTGTTTGCCATCTCCCTCCCCCACAAGAATTCGTGTTTCAGGAGTGTCACAACTATGTCTATTTTGTTCTGTATGTCTATCTTGTTCTGTGTTATCTTCAACAATTAGCATCAAGTCTTGCTAAGAGTAGATATCTGATTAGGAATTATTAAAGTAATAATAACCTAAATACATTGAAAATATTTTCCAAACAAATAAGAAAAACTTATAAACACATATATAGGTTAGCAGAGAATTAAAAAAGAAAAAAATAAATTCTCAATAAATGTACAAACATGTAAATATTTGTTCTATTTCACTATTAATTTTCTAAAAGTATAACAGTGATATGTAATATATGTATATATATATATATATATCTTTGACAAGGATTCTGAATAGTATGTGCTAGCTAATTTATGGTTAAAAAAGTACTCATAAACTACTTTTAAGTGTATGATGCTTTCAAAGAAGCAGTTTAGAGCTATTTTGTAAGAGCTTTGATTTTGTTAAGTAATAGTTTATTTATTCAGTGCCATCGGTACCAGTGGTGGTTAGTTAGTTCAATAGGTGGTTGAGGAAGGAAATTGTAAAATTTAAAACTGTAAAAAAATATATTAATTCACCCAATTGCTGCAGAAGAATAAAGCCTTTTGTCTGAGATGTGACCTCTGAATAAAGTTTATAATGTGTCATATAAATTTCCAGGTTGAGATTCAAGAATCTAGACACTTGCAGAATAATTCAAATGCAGAATCTTTCCAGATACCATTTTTCCTAATCATTTTTTCTCACACCTACTCAGAAATGTATTTTACTTACTTTATTGAATCTTACCTAGGCATTTTACATTCGAATAGCATCAGTCATTATAATAGTTAATTAAATTATACAATTACAGTAACAACTACAACTGATAAATATGTTTTGGAATTAGAACTTTTCTGGCAAATACACAATTGAACCAACTTCTAGGAACAAGTAGCCAGCCAACTAAGAGTATGCAGTGACAAGAGACTTCCTTAATCTAAGACTAGGACTGTAAAACATAGTTGTTTAAATGTAACTTGGTTAAGGCTACATCTCTGTACTTGCCATTATTTCAATAATTAGGATGATAAGTACAATTGTTTAATTACTGTATTCCCTGGTAAACTGAAGACTCCTTAAGTGCAGGTGGTGTATCTTGTCCACTGTGGTGTTTCCAAAGTTTATAATAAGGTCTGGCACAAAATACATGTAAAATATTTGTTGAGTGGAGAAAGGAACAGAATGTTTGAACTCCTTCATCCAGTAATATTTTGCTTCTAGAAATCTATATGAAGAAAAGTTTAGACCTATGATAAAAATCTATGTTTAAATAAGCTTATGCAGGCCGAGTGTGATGGTTCAAGCCTGTAATCCCAGCACTTTGGGAAACCAAAGCAAGAGGACTGCTTGAGCCCCAGGGTTCGAGAACAGCCTAGGCAACTTGGAGAGACATCATCTCTACAATAAACAAAAGAATTAGCAGGGCATGGTAGCACACTTCTGTAGTTCCAGCTACTTGGGAGGCTGAGGTAGAAGGATCACCAGAGCCCAGCAGTCGATGCTGGGGTGTCCGTGAGCATGCCACTGCACTTTAGCCTAAGGTGACGGAGTGAGACTCCAGCTCAAAAAAATAAAAAATAAAATAAATAAATAAGCTTATTCAAAGTTCTTTAGGACATCTTAAAATAGCTATAAGACTGTTCACCGAAATTTTGTTTGTAATTGTAAAACATCATTCAAGTAAGAAAATAATTAAAATAATCATATAGGGTATATTATACAGACGTTAAAAAACATTTTCTCTACTAATGTCAAAAATACTTTATGAAGAACATACAAAGTGCTTAAAATTTGATATTAAAATGTTTAAATTATAGTAAAAAGCATATATAGCATTATCCCAAATTTCTAACAAATATAGCTACATATATCAAAGCCTAGAAAGAAAGAAAACCATTACTGTTAGCAGTAATCCTCTGGATTATGCATAATTTTCGTTTTCTTGTCTTCAGGTTTCATGAATTATTTTTATAGTTAGTCAAAGAAAGGAAAGTTTAGAACTGAACTGGGTTTTTATTCCCTCAGGCAATAAGAGGACATGAATTAGCAATTAGTTAGAAGAGGAGAAAGCAGTCAAGACAGAGGAAGGATCATAGTCACAGAGGAAGAAAAATTAAGAAAATGACAGAGAAAAAGATCATATTCCAAAAATTAAGTCTGATGTGCTTATAACTACAAAATAAATGAATTACATGATTGATATAAAGAGTAATTGCTACCATTTTAGTAAGTTATACAATATCATCAATTTTATTGACTAGGGAATGTTAATAAAGAGAATATGGCCATCATTTAATCAAGAAAGAATAAGAATCCAGTCAAATGATAAAATCCACTATAGATAGGCTCTGAAAGCTGGATATTTCTTGCAGTTTTTCCCCCACTTATTTTTATCTGCAGGGTTTGTTCACTGTTTGAAGCTATCTAATTAGGAGAGTCCCCCATGAGTTGATGTATTCCCCAAGAAGGGACTTGGGAAAACAAATACTGACCTCTCAGCAAAACATCTTACAAAGCTCTACACACCAGGTCAGTACATAGGTGTAGGGAGACTTATAACCTGCGGGCGTGCTCTAGTGGAAATAGGGCTGCAGACTGGCCTGAAGGCACTGTCAGTCTGCCAGATTTCCCTCTGCAGAAGCCAAAGTCACTGGGTCAGGCTAAGGTCAATAAATATTGTGAATCAGTGGAGTTATTCATAGCAGAAATAGGAGCTGATGTGCAGGTAAGGAATCCAGCAGCAAGCCGCAACACCAGAGGGCCCGATGCTATCGATCTTCCTGACTTCCTGCTCTTGCTGCCAGATTTTCATTTCTCCTGAGAGCGAAGAAGCAGGAGATCTCTATAAGCTGGACAAAGGTCCACAGCTGGGCCCAGCAGCAAAGCGATGGAAATGAGGGCAGAAGCCATGTCTAAACTATGTTGGTTCATGGTGCTTGTGAGGATTAAGTAACTCATGTGTATGAAAACATTTAGATACGTGTCCGGCACATGGAATAAGCACAGTGTAAGTGATAGTTGACACTTTTATTGTCATGATAAAAGAGTAATGAATTTCAGTGAGAAGGAATAACAGAAAAGAGATTCTCTGGATCTTAAAGGATGAGCAGAATTTCGGTGGGATCAGTAGGTAGAGTGATTTCTATCCTTGGTTTAGGGACGAACCTTGACTTGAATAACATAGGAAAAATATTAAAAACCGAGTATCTCCGGGCTCTATCCCAGATCTTGGAGTGGGGCTTTGTAATGTGTATTGTAAGCCTTCCCAGATTATTCTGATACACAGTAGGTTTGAAATCATTGAAGTTGGGACTGCAGGTGGAATATAAGAGTGTCATGAAATACAAGGGGATGTGGAAGTTTATGGCATCTCTGGGGCAGTCATCCCAGTTTATCTAGCCAAGAGAGTTCTGTATTACCATAGGTAGAAATAAGTCTAAAAAAATAGTTGTGCTATTATATAAGGAACTTTGGGTACTATGTTAGACTTATCTGGCTCTACTGGGTAGGCAATAAAAAAGTAATTGAAGATTGAGGAGACAGTAAGAGTGATATGTTTGGACCTGAGAATCAGGAATAGAAATTTGAATGATTCTGAGGAAAAGGCATGGGGAAGATAGTGCTGATTTATTGCACTTTAAAATCGTGGTTCTCAAATGTAGTTACTATCAAATGTTATCATGGATAACTCTTAAACAGTAATCATGCCCTGGTCCCAAACCCAGAAAATCTGGGCATGTTGATAGCACACTCTACCCCCCGGTAGATTCCAACGTGCAGCCTCTGCTCTAGTCCGGTTCACTTGTATACTGGGAAAACTATTTCACAATTTCTCTTTCTTTCTGAATGTGTTTTACCTTCCTACCTCATGACTTTCAGTTGTTGACTTCGTTCTCATCTTTTTGAGAAAATAAAAGGAATCAGAGGAGAACCTTGACATTCTCATACACTCAAATTTATCATCTCATCGTTTTACTCAACAATCTTTTTTTCTCTTCTGCTGGAGCAGATGAACTGGTCTTGCTCATATTTAACTTCTTCAGTTATTTCTTTTTCTTCTCTGCATCATCATCTATTTTATCTCTACCAGGTCATTCTTATTAACATGAAAACACACTCATGCCTCACATCTCAAAAACAAAACAAAACAAAACATTTCCTCGACCCTTCAATTGTTTCATTTATTTGCTCCAAGTTAGAGCAAAATTTCTTGAAGGAGTTGCTTGAATGTACTGTCTCCACTTTTTATCTTTCCGTTTACCCTTAAAAATCTCAATCAGGTCTTTATTTTCCTGTCAATAAATCTTGTCCGCTGCCTGACTGGGCGGTGTTTAACGTAAAAAAAAAAAAAAAAAAATCTCAATCAGCCTTCAGTTACTATTGATAAGCTGAAACTGTTCTTGCTAAGGTCACCAACAATCTACATGCTTCCAAAACCAGAAGTAAGTTCCTAGCACTCACTTTACTTGACATCACAGAAAGTATTGACAGAATATAGTGCTTCTCTATTAAAATAATTTTTTTGTTTATTTTTCTTAGAGATTCTCTCTTTCCTGGTTTTCTTCCAACTTCGCTGGCCACCCTTCCTCAGTCTCCTTGAAGTATCCTCCTCATCTTTCTGGCTCAGTCATTGGCCCTCTTCTTTTTTCTTGCTAGACTTCCATAGTGTAGTCAACCAGCCCTGTCGTCTGAACACTGTTTGTACACCCATCACCTCTAAATGTTTTTCTATTTATCTCCAGACCCAACTTTTCCTTTTATTTGCGGAATTGTATATCCAAGTCCTTAAGTGACATCTTCACTTGTATTTCTAACATGCATTTCACACTCAACTTTTACAGTATAATATTTTGATTCTCTACTTTCTGGCCCAAATCTACTCTTTTCTCAGACTTTCCCATATCCATTCTCCAGTTATTAAGATTAAACATTGAATTCGCCCTTGACATCACTCTTTCTCTCATATTCAATAACCAATTTATCAGTAAATTCTGTTGATATCTTCAAAATATATCCTTAACTTTTCACCACCTGTATAGCAGTCATCTGATTTTTCCTGGCTGGTTCTGGTTCTTTTTTTTTTTTTTTGAGTCAGAGTCTCACTCTACCACCTAGGCTGGAGTACAGTGGCATGGTCATGGCCATGGCAGCCTCCATCTGCAGGGCTCAGGTGATCCTTCTGCTTCAGCCTTACAAGTAACTGGAACTACAGGCGTGAATCACCATGCCTGGCTAATTTTTGTATTTGTAGAGAAGAAGCCTTGCCAAGTTTACCCAGGCTGGTCTCAAACCCATAGGCTCAGACAATCCTTTTGTCTCTGCCTCCTGAAGTGCTGGGGTTAAAGATGTGAGCCACCATTCCTGGCTGGTTCTGGTTCTTGGCTGTTAGTAGCATTCTCTTTTACTTTGACAGGTGTCCTAATTTGATGATACTAATGCCATTTCAGTATCATCTCACATCTGCATTATTATTATTGACTTCCATCAGTCTCCTTGATTTCATGCCTTTTATAGGCTTTCTAGTCTCTACACAGTAACCAGTGTGAGCTTTTGAAAACACAGATGAAATCACTTTTCTGTCAGTCACTCCAGTATTTTCCATTCCTCCTCAGAGTAGGCTAGATTATACTGCAGAAATACATCCCAATGGTGAACTCTCTAAAAGTCCTTACTTACACATGTTCATTGTGTGTCTCTTGGAAAGAGGGTCGATGTTCTCAATTCCCAACGACTTCATCAGGGACTCATGCTAATAGAGGCTCAACCTTGTGGTAGTTCATCCAACTAGAATGTGTAGCCTTCTTGGTTTCTAAGACAAATGAAGACAGAGACTGATGAGTCCTGCATGACATTTCTTTTTTTTTTTTTTTTTTGAGTTGGCATCTCACTCCATCATTGCCCAGGCTGGAGTGCTGCGTTGACCTCCTGAGCTCTGGTGATCCCCCCACCTCAGCCTTCCAAGTAGCCAGAATTACAGGTATGTACTACCATGCCCAGATAATTTTTGATGTATTATAGAGATGAGGTCTCACCAAGTTGCCCAGGCTGGTCTTGAACCTACAAACTCAGACAATCCACTCTCTTTGGCCTCCCAAAGTGCTGGGATGACAGGCTGAGCCACCAAGCCTGGCCCCTGCATGACATTTCTACTGCCTCAGCTCAGAGACGACATGTTACTGCCATTCATATTTCATGTGCTACATCTAGTGAAATGGTCTTACCCGACGGAGAAATGTCATTTCTATTGCCTCAAAGGTGAGAACTAGAGACTCATGAGTACATACAGTGCTTCCCACATCAGCTTACTCAGAAACAAAGCAAAATGACTCAAAGCCTTAACGGTAGTCAAAAGATGCTAACCTCACCCTTTGGCTGCATCGCCTCCCCACTGTTCTGCTTCCTCACTCTACTCTTATTATCTTAGCTTTGTTGTTTTAGAATACTCTGATCACATCTCCCTGTAATGATCTCTCTGTATGTGTGGAACTAGATCCTTTATTTTATTGAGATCTCTGATTAAATGCATCTTATTGATGATGTCTTCCGGCCACGCTTGGTGGCTCAGTCTGTCATCCCAGCACTTAGGGAGGCCGAGATGAGAGGACTACCTGAGCCCACAGGTTCTAGACTAGCCCAGGGAACTTGGTGAGACCTCGTCTCTACAATAAATCGAAAATGAGCCGGGCGTGGTAGCGCTCACTTGTCGTTCTGGCTACTTGGAAGGCTAAGGCAGAAGGATTGCTGAAGCCTGTGGTGGCCGTGAATGAGCCACTGTTCTCCAGCCTGTGTGATGGAGTGAGATTCTGACTAAAAAACAAACAAACAAACAAAATGTCTTCCATTGACACCATATATCATCCTTTTATCCTTAGTCTCTGTCCCCTTCACCCCGTTTTGTATTCTTCACAACACTTATTTCTAGAGAGCTAGTATGACTATTACATTACATATGCTTATTTGTTTATTTTCTCTCTGTTCTTTCTAGAATACTTGTACCATCCACAGAAGGAGCTGCCTGTTTGGCACACAGCCATGGGTACCGGGTCTCCAGAACAATGTCTGAGACAATGTAGCTGTTTAGTAAATATTTATTGAATAAATTAATGAATAACTCAAGTGATGATTTAAATCCTAACAGTAAACGACCTAGTCAAGAGAAAATGGAAGGAAAGAAACTGAAGAAAGGACAGCTGGGAATACCTTCTTTTGAGAGTTTGCTAGAGGAAATGAGAAATACACAGAAAGAGACTGAGGCAGAAAAGATAATCATAATGTGCTATGTCAGGAATGTGAAGGTTAGACAAAGTTTTGAAGACTGAGTGCTTGCAAGATTGAAGAGAATGAAAAATAAGCAAAGGACACTAGATTGATCAGTAATAGACCTATGAATTTTTTGTTTTCTATTGTTTTATAAAAAGCCACTCCAAACTTAGGGGCCAAAACAATCATTTTATTATGTTTATGAATTCTTTTGATAAGAAATTTTGACAAAACATTGTGGGTATGGCTTATTGGTGTCTCAGGAGCATTTGATTGGCTGGGAGTGACTTGAATAACTGGGACTGGAATTATATGAAGACTTTGTTCACTCATCTGGTGTCTAGTCTGGCATAATTTTAAAGACTGGGTTCAGCTGGGATTGTTGATCAGGGCACCTACAGGTTGGTGGCAAGGTTGTTTCTGAGAGGGAGTAATCATCTGGCAGGTGAGATTTCCAAGGGAAGCAGATAATAGTTGCATGGCCTTTTGTAATTTAGTCTAGGAAATCACTCAGTCATTCTTCTGTTTCACAGGGTTGGGCACAAGTAAACTACTAAGGCCAGTGCAGATAGGGGAGGAAAATTAGGCTCTGCCTCTTCATTGGTGAGTGGCAAGATCACACTGCAGAAGACCACGTGGGGAGGGAGATTTCTTGCCTGCCATCTTTGAAAATACGATTTGCCACAATTGGTACCATTTGATACAATTATTTATTTATGTGAATTTTTCTTCAAGAAGTTGGATGATAAGAAGAAAGTAAAGAGAGGGACTGAATTGTAGTTAGACTGGAATATTTCAAACTACTCATTTTCAAACAAACAAATGAAAAAAAGCCAGAGGAAGTTAACCAAAGAGGTTAAGTGACCTGCACAAAACACACAATGTGGGGAAAGTCAGTCTTCCAGAAAGCAGTATTCATAAATCCTCATGCTTTCTATTTTTCTATTTCATTACAATATCCTGAAATTCCATAGGAGAGGCATGATCCAGAATCCACTGTGCTTAGGGGAAGAGGAAGGGGAAGAGGTGAATTCAAGGCCCTTTGTCTCTGCTTTAATCAAAGCAACTTTGATTTGATCAGTTTTATGTACGGGAGTTGCATGAGGGATTTTATTTTTTGAAAAAGAATGTTACTGCTAAACAAATCCCCCTGAAAACAGTAAATTAAATGTTCTCAAAGTTTTCTTCTATTTCCAGCTCTCTGTGTTTCCATTATTTTAATTTCTTCCTGTATGGTCCATAAACTGACAATGACAGCAATTTTCAAGATTAAAGGCATAGACACAGCAAAGATGAAAGACAAAATTACTGATTTTTGAAAATGTTTACGTACCAAGCATTGAGCTAGGGACCTTACATATGTGATCCCATTAAATTCTTACTCTACTGCAAAGTGGGTGCTATTATTCATGACCCATAGGAATGCAAGGATCAAATAATTTAAATTACTCATTGAGGATAACCTAATGATTCACAACTAAATTGTCAGACTGCAAAGACAATGTTCTGACAAAATGGAGTTCCAAAATTTTTAGAAGTAAAACCAGGAAAAACATGTACTTATTGGAATTGTCTGCTGTCGACAACAGACTTGCTTAGATATAAAAATTCTCCTATATTTTGTAGAGATGCACTGAATACACGTTTGGCCCATTGCTAAAAATAATATTCAGTTAAAACCAAGGCTGAAGTCAAATGTCATCATCATGGAATAAAATTTGTTGGATCTTTTAGTTAATTTAAAATTTTAATATTAAAAATGCCAAGTATTCCAAGTTCATTTTTAAATTTCTTTTTATGAGTACAAATTTGTGAAGTACATGTAAAATTTTTTGACATATATATATATAATGCCCAGTGATCAAATCTGGGTATTTTGTATATTCATCACCTGAATATGATACATTTTTGCTCTGTATAGTTATCCTACTCAGCTACCAAACATTGAATTTCTTCATTTTATCTTAGTGCATGTTTGTACACTTTAACTCACTTTCCTTCATCCTCCCTCTCTCTTGCCCTTCACTCTCTCCAGTCTCTGTTATCTATCTTTCTCTACTTCCACGTGATAGCATTTTTTAGCTCCTATGTATAAGTGACAGCATACAATATTTGTCTTTTTGTGTCTGGCTTATTTTACTTAAGACAGTGACCTCCAGTTTTATTCATGTTGCTGCAGATGACTTGATTTTATTCTTTTTCATGACTGAGTAGTATTTCATTCTGTGTATATTCCATATTTTTCTTTATCCATTCATATGTTGATGGAAATTTGTATTTGTTATTGTAAAGAGTGCTGCAATAATGCACGTGAATGTATGTGTCCTTTTGATATATTGATTTCTATGCCTTTGGGTCCATGCCCAGTAGTGAGATTGCTGGATTGAATGATAATTCTATTTGGGGTTTTTTGAGAAATTTCTATACTGTTTTCCATAGTGGTTGTATTGGTTTATAGTCTCACCAATGATCTATAGGAGTTCTCTTTTCTCCACATCTCACCAACATCTATTATATTTTGTCTTTTTAAAGATAGCCATTCTGTCAGGCATGGTCACTGACACCTGTAATCCCAGCACTTTGGGAGATCGAGATGGGAAGATTGCTTGAGCTCAGAAGTTTGAGACCACCCTAGGCAACATAGGGAGACCTTGTTTCTACAAAAAAAATTTTAAAAATATTAGCCAGAGGTGATGGCATGCACCTGTAGTTTCAGCTACTTGGGAGGCTGAAGCAGAAGTGCCTAAGTCCAGAAGGTCAAGGCTGAGGTGAGCCATGAGCATGCCACTGCACTCTGACTCAAAAAATAATGATAACAATAGTAGTCATTCTGACTAGGGTACAATGATATCTCATTGTGCTTTGTTTGCATTTCTCTGATGATTAATAATGTTGAGTATTTTTTCATACATATGTTGGCCATTCGTATGTTTTCTCTTGAGAAATTTCATTTCTTTTCTTTTTTTATGATATGTATAAGTTTATTTTGGTGCTTATTTAAGTTTAGTTTTTCTAAAAGTGGATGACTCTGCTAAAAGTTCAAATAAGTAATTGCCATTAATTGAGAATTTACCATAAATTGTGTATGCACTATCTAATTTAAAAATCTTTTTATAATAATTTTTTTATTGTAAAGATGTGGGGTATAATTCTATTCATGCTCTTTGTTTACTTCTTGGTGGGGTTATTATTATTATTATTATTATTTTTCCTGTTGAGTTGTTTGAGGTCTTTCTTTTTTTTTTTTTTAATCAGTATTTTTTATTATCATATTGTGGGGTACAGTTAAGGATTAGGTATACAAATATGCTTTGTTCAGACACCCTTGGTGATAAGAGGTGTCTCCCCATCCCCAGACAGATATTGAGTATCATTAATCCCATCCCCCCTCCCCTCCCCTCCCTGTAATTTCCCACCACTGTCAGTCATTTTCTTATAGTATTACGTTGGATGTTCAAGGTTCACTATATGAGTGAGAACATGTGATACTCCGTGTACACCACATCTTTAAAATAAATTTCCTTTTAAAAAAAGAAGTCAAAAATGGGAAACTCCAAGGCATACTAAATCAATCTGGGGAAATGACATGAAGAATGCAGGACTTGCCTAGGATCTTCATGAACAGGATCTTGAAGAGGTCATGATTGTGAGGAAAATGTTCTTCTTGGAGAAACACGTTTATGTGCATCGATTGGAATGAACCTAGTGTGGACAGTGCAGCCAGGGTCAAAGATTCACATTCTGGAGTAAGGAGAAACCTTGCTAAATACATAGACAAACTTAAAAAAAAAACAAAAACAAAAATACCTGGACCAAAGAACTTCGTATAGGTGACGAAATAGTGACTTTTTAGTTGGATAACAAATGTTAAAGCTCATTAAGCCGATTGTTTATATGCAATTAGGAGAAAGAACATCAAAGATCATCTGATAAGAATAAAACTTTGAATCAAGATGTTTTTAAAACTTCCTTTAAAATATTATATGATTCCTTATAGCTTATATACTGATAAAAGTTTCTAGTTATATGTTGTACCTATAGTTTTATTATTGGATTACACAAGAAACCAATTATTTATTAAACATTTTATACAGCAGGACTTTGCATACATATTTCATGTATTCTCGTAATAACAGGGGTAAGGCAAGCTTCATAAAGTTAAAAGTTAGCCTCTCTTGTTCACTGCTGTCTTCCTATTACCCAGAATTAAGCCTAACATAAACAGTTATCTAGTAAATATTTCTTGGATAAAGAGCTAATATGGAAGCAAACATTGTTATCACCATCTTACCAATAAGAAAGCTGAAACCTTACAGGGTATGAATACATGCCCACTTGACTTTAAAATTTGCCCTCTTTATTTGGGAGGTTAAATGAATGATTGAGTTAGAATTAAGATTACTAATTCACATCTCCTACCTTCTCCAACAATCTATGCCTGCCATCACTCAGGACACAGAAAAAGACATGATTTAAGATTACCTATGCATCTTTACATGAGACGGAAAAGATAATTTTTTTCTTTCTTGCCATAGCCATATCTTTACCAAAGTGTGTTATTCAAAAGAAGAATGACACAGGAAAAAGGATAAAGAAGAATTCATGTATTTTGATCTGTGGAATGGAATTGGGTTCTTCTTGTCCAGTCTCTGCTGGGGCCTGGCCAGGCCCTGGGTCAGCGACTGCCTTTGCGAACAGATTAGTCTCACTGACTGAAGGGAATGAAGAAAGTGTTCTTGTCACTCCTTAAGAGTCATAGTATGGCCATAATTCAGAGTTCAGATTAAAAGTTAGCATATGTTTTATATTAGCCATTAGAAGTGTATGTTTAGAGCTGCCAATAATTATTTCTTTTTCTTTTTTGTTTCCTTTTTACTCTTACAGTAGCAGATGAATAAATCGGAATATCCTATTTTTGTGATTTGCTTATATTTTTACTACTCAAATAAATGTGTGCTCAATACAAAACATTAAAAGATAAATTTAGCAGTTGATTATGGTTTACAGGCAGGGTTTGATAACGTAGTCGTTTTAAAGGAGTGTGTGTGTTTGTGTACAAGAGAGCCAGAGACAGAGACAGACTGAGAGAGACAGAGAGGTTGCCGGTATAAAGGTGGCGACTTTTACGTAGAGACTGAGCACCAGGAGGAATGAAAATGCAAATTCTTCCAATTGACCCACTACTGACTTGGTGAAGTCTTCAGTGGCTTGGCCAGTCTCAGCGTCTGTTTGATGTGGCTCTTTCAACCCTCCCACTTGTTTACATAGCCAAATCCACTGGGCTCTTTCTCCAAACCATATTTTTTAAAGGTCTGTTTCAACTAGCAGTTTGGAATCACTATCACCTCAGCTGAGATTCATCACCAATTATGTAGCGATATTATAGTAAAGAAAATCACTGCTAAAGCAGACTATTAAAATTACTATTTTTATTTGGTCAGTGAATAAATTAATTTTCATATTAATCATAATTCAAGTCTAAATACACAAATTAGTTGGAAAGAAAAAACTTAAGATTTAATCAAATCAATACCTCTATTTTATAGTTCTTCACAATATTTCAATTTTTTTGTGTAATTAAATCACATAACGTCTACTTTTCCTGCCTTGTAATTGCATTAAGTAAGGACTTCTGTTAACTTTCTCACCGATAAACTCTGTGTCTATATAATGCTTGACAAATAATTGATAAGTGCTCAATAATTATGTGATAGTTAAATAAATGAGTGACTGTTGAGTGCTTTTAGCACTTTACTGGGGTTGAAACAAAATGATACCAAAATATACAATGATATTAAATTAAAATGCTGTAAATGTTTAGATGAGAAAAACAAAAAAGCAAGGCTTTTTTGGTGGTTTATTTGTACCTTCTGTTAAAAAAAACAGAAGAAGCCGGGCTCGGTGGCTCAGCCTGTAATCCCGCGCCTTTGGGAGGCTGAGGTGAGTGGATTGTCTGAACCCGCGGGTTTGAGACCCGCCTGGGCAAGCGAGACCTCATCTCTACAATAAATCAAAAAATCAGCGCGTGCCCGTAATTCTGGCTACTCGGAAGGCTGAGGCGGAAGGATCGCCGGAGCCCAGCAGGTCGAGGCTGCGGTGGCCAGGAGCGGCCACTGCACTCCAGTCTGGGCGACAGAGTGAGACTCCAACTCAAAAAAAA
>CAUYQG010197107.1:0-29579 GCA_963574415.1 Tarsius wallacei
TCGCAGGTTCGAGACCCGCCTGGGCAACTTGGCAAGACCTCATCTCTACAATAAATCAAAAAATTAGCCGGGTGTGGTAGCGCACACCTGTAGTTCCAGCTACTTGGAAGACTGAGGCGGAAGGATCACTGGAGCCCAGCAGGTCGAGGCTGCGGTGGCTGGGAATGGCCACTGCACTCCAGTCTGGGTGACAGAGTGAGACTCCAACTCAAAAAAAAGAAAAAAAAAACATTTGTGATTCATGAGAGGAGGCCAAAATATCAACATTAACAGAAGTTTGGAAGAATTTGATTCCAATCCTCATGGATCCTCATGGATGACTTTAAGAGGTTCAGGACTTTAGTGAAGAAGGAACCTGCAGGTGTGGTGGAAACAGCAAGAGAACTAGAAGTGGAGCCTGAAGATGTGACTAAATTGCTGCAATCTCATGATAAAAATTTTAACAGATGAGAAGTTGCTTCTTATCAATGAGCAAAGAAAGTGGTTCTTGAGATGAAATCTACTTTTGGTGAAGATGCTGCAGACATTGTTGAAATGACAACATAGGGTTGAGAATATTACATAAACTTAGTTGACAAAGCAGCAGCAAGGTTTGACAGAATTGACTTCAATTTTGAAAGATGGTGTTCTCCCGTGGGTAAAACACTATCAAAGAGCACCGCATACTACAGAGAAATTTTGTATGAAAGGAAGACTCATTTGATGTGGCAAACTTAATTGTTGTCTTATTCTAAGAAATTGACACAGCCACGCCAGCCTTCAGCAACCACCACCCTGATCAGTCAGCAGCATCACACAGAGGCAAGACACTCCACCAGCAACAAGATTATGACTTGCCAAAGGCTCAGATGATCATTAGCATTTTTAGCAATAAGCTGTTTTAGAATTAAGGTATTTATACATTGGGGTTTTTTTTTTGTTGTTTTTTTTTTAATTTTTGATTTATTGTAGAGACAAGGCCTCCCCAAGTTGCACATTGGGGTTTTTTAGACATAAAGCTATTGCTCACTTAATAGATCACAGTATAGTGTAAATATAACTCTCATATGCACTAGGAAACCAGAAAATTCATGACTTACTTTATTGTGATATTTGCTTTATTCCAGTAGTATGAAATGGAACCTGCGATATCGCTGAAGTATACCTGTGATTGGTAGCCTTTTCAGACTGACTTCTTTCACTTGGTAATATGTATTAAATTTCTTCCATGTCTTTTCATGGCTTGATAGCTCACTTTTAAAAAATTACTGAATAATATTTCATCTTACAGATGTACCATAGTTTATCTATTCACTTACTAAAGGACATCTTGGTTGCCTCCAAGTCTGGGCAATTTGAATAAAGTTGCTATAAATATCTGTATGTAGGTTTTGTTTGGACATAAGTTTTCAACTCATTTGGCAAATACCAAGGAGCAATTGCTAGGTTGAGGGTTAGTTTAGCTTTGTAAAAAACTGCCAAATGATCTTCTCAGGTGGCAGTACCAGTTTGCATTCCCACCAGCCCTAAACGAGAGTTCTTGTTTGTCCATGTTCTGGACTTTGGTCATTCTAATAAGTGTGTAGTGGTATCTCATTGTTTTAGTTTGCATTTCCCTGATTACATATTATGTGGGGCATCTTTTTTATATGCACATTGCCATCTGTATATCTTCTTTGGTGAAATATTTGTTAAGGTCTTTGGCCCATTTTTAAAAATCTGGTTGGAACCAATCGTGCTGCCCATTGAAACTGGACTGGATAAAAAAACTTGGCACATATACACGGGGAATATTTTGCAGCCATAAAGAAGGACAAATATATGGACTTTGCAGCAACTTGGATGGATTTAGAGTTGATCATACTCAGTGATCTATCACAGAAACAAAGAACAGAGTACCATATGTTCTTACTCATAAGTGCACCTTGAACAATTATCATAATACTATAAAAAAGGGATTGGCAGTAGTGGGAAACTACCAGGGGAGGGAGGGGCACCCCTCATCAACAATAGCACCTGCATAATGAACATTTATGTGCCTAACCCTGAATTGTACCCCACATCTTTAAAATAAAATTTTTTTTAAAAAATGTAATTGCTCTGGAATGGGTAGGAATGCAGTACTTCATTTCTTATCACACTATGTCTATATTAATGGAAAAATAAGTCCAGCTTATAGACTTTTAGGATATTGCATTTTCATTGTTACATTTCATAAACACAAGCACAAATAAGCTTCATATAATGTCAATTACGAATGCTTATTTATAGTTAACAAAGTCATTGTATTTCTGCCCTCTGTTATCTTTCTTCATTTTCCATTCTTAGTATATTTCTGTTGCTGTGATTTTTGTCTGTTTTTGTTTTTGTTTTTAGTCAGAGTCTTACTCTGTCACCCAGGCTGGAGTGTAGTGGTCCGCTCATGGCCACCGCGGCATCAACCTGCTGAACTCAGGTGATCTTTCCACCTCAGCCTTCCAAGTAGCTGGAACTTGATGAATGCGCTACCACACTTGGCTTATTTTTAAATTTATTGTAGAGATGAGGGCTCGCCAAGTTGCCCAAGCTGGTCTTGAACCCCCGAGCTTAGGCAATCCTCTTGCCTCGGCCTCCCAAAGTGCTGGGATTACAGAGTTGAGCCACCATGCCTGGCTTGATGTCATATTTTTAGTTATTGCCAAATCCAAAGCAATCTGGATTTTCTCCTATATTATCTTTTAGGAGTTTTATAGTTTTGTGTTAAATTTTGAGCTAATTTTTGAAAAAGGTGTAAGGTTTGCATTTAGATTAATTTTTCTTCATATGGATGTCTAGTTGTTCCAGCACCGTGTGTTGAAAAGACTATATTTTCTCCATTGCAAAGGAGCCTTTGCTCCTTTGTCAAAGATCAGTTGACTACATGTATATAGGTCTATTTCTGGGCTCTCTATTCTGTTCCACTGATCAATTTGTCTCTTCACCAATACCACTCTGTCTTGAATACTACAGCTTTGTAGTAAGTCTTGAAATCGGGCGTCAGTTCTCCAGCTTGTTCTTCTTCAATATTGTGTTGGCTGTTCTGGGTCTTTTGCCTCTCCATAGAAATTTAAGAATCAATTTGTAGATATCCACAAAATAACTTGGAACTTTGACTGGAATTACATTGAACCTATAGATCACGTTGGAAAGAACTGACATCTTGACAATATTGATCTCTGTATCCATAAACATGGAATATTTCTTTCCATTTATTTAGCTCTTTCTTTTACTAGAGATTTGAAGATTTTATAAATATTTTATTAAATTTATACCAAAATATTCCATTTTTGGTGTGCTAATGTAAATGGTATTGTGTTTTAATTTCAAATTCCTCTTGTTTATTGCTGGTTTTTGGAAAGTGATCAACTTTGAGTATTAACTTTAATATCTTTCAATCTTGCTATAATCACTTAGTAGTTCCAGGAGGCTGTTTTTTAATTCTTTCAGTGTTTCAATACAAATAATCATGTTACATTGTTTTGTTTTGAGTTGGAGTCTCACTCTGTCACCCAGGCTGGAGTGCAGTGGCATGACTCACGGCCACCCCATTGTCGACCTGCTGAGCTCAGGTGATCCTTCTGCCTCAGCCTTCCAAGTAGCCAGAACTACAGGCACGTGCTACCACACCCAGCTAATTTTTTTGATTTATTGTAGAAACGAGGTCTCACCATGTTGCCCAGGTTGGTCTCGACTCCACAGCCTCAGGCAATCCTCAATTATGTTACTGGTAAACAAAAACAGTTTTATTTCTTCCTTCCTAGTCTATATACTTTTTATTTCCTTTTCTTGTCTTGTTGCATTGAATAGAACTTCTAGTCTGATGCTAAAAAGCAGTGGAGAAAGGCGACATCCGTGTCTTTTCCCAGTCTTAGTGGAAAGCTTTCAATTTCTCACCATGAGCTATGATGTTAGCTATAGGTGTCTGTAGATATTTTTTATTAAGTTGAAGAAGTTCCCTTTTGTTCTTAATTTACTGTGAGTTTTTTTTATCATTAATAGGTATTATATTTTGACAAATGTTTTTTCTGCATCTATTGATATAATAAAGTGATTTTTTTCCTCTTTAGATTTCTTTTGATAAGATGGACTACATTAACTGTTTTTAAATGGTGAACCAGCCTTCCATATCTGAGATAAAAGCTACTTGGTCATGGTGTATAATTTTTGTATACATTATTGGATCCAATTTGCTAGTGTTTTGCTGAGGACTTTTGCCTCTGTGTTCATGAACGATAGTAGTCTATAGTTTTCCTTCCCTGTAATGTCTTTATTTGGTGTCGCTATTAGGGTAATGTCGGTCTCTTAGAATGAGTTTGGAAGTCATCTCTGTTTTTGTCTTCTGAAAGTAAATGTTTGGGAGAATTCACCCATGAAGTCATTTAAGCCTGATGCTTTCTATTTTGGAAGGCCATTAATTATTAATTCAATTTCTTTTTTATTTTTATTTTATTCTAAAAATGTAGGGTACAGGTCAGGATTAGGTATACAAGTAATTTATGTGCAGGTGAAGTTTGAACTTCAACTGGTGCTCACTTCCACTGGTTTAGGATCAGGCACCCTTTGTATTGTTACATGCCCCCTCTTCGTCCTCCCCTGGCAGTGTCCTGCGACTGCTGATCCCTCCCTTGTGCTATTGTGATAAATGTTCAGGTCCCACTTATGAGTGAGAACATGTGGTATTTGGTTCTTTGTTTCTGTGATAGATCACTAAGTATGATTATCTCCAGCTCCATCCAATTTGCTGTGAAGTTCATGATTTTTTCCCTTCTTTATGGCTGTATAATATTCCATCATGTATATGTACCACATTTTCTTTATCCAGACTATTTTTGATGGACAGTAGGGTTGGTTCCATGTTTTTGCTACAGTGAATAGTGCAGCAATAAACGTGCATGTGCAGGTGTCTTTTTTGTAGAACGATTTGTGTTCCTCCAGGTATATTCCCAGAGGGGGATTGCTGGGTCATATGGAAGGCCAATTTTTAGCTTCTTTAGAAATCACCACACTGTTTTCCATATAGGTTGGACTAGTTTGCACTCCCACTAAGATTGTAGATACATCCCCTTTTTTCTGCACCCGTGCCAGAATCTGTTGTTTTTTGATTTATTAATGATGATCATCCTTACTAGTGCTAGGTGATATCTCAATGTGGTTTTGATTTGCATTTCTCTAATGATTAGTGAGACTGAGCATTTTTTCATGTATCTGTAGGCTGCTCATATATCTTTTTTGAGAAGTGTTTATTCATGTCCTCTGTCCATTTTTTAATAGGGCTGTTTGTTTTTTTCCTTTGGTCTTGTTTGAGTTATTTGTATATCCTGGATGTTAGGCCTTTGTCAGATGCATAATTTGCAAATATTTTTTTCCCATTCTGTGGGTTGTCTTCCCGCTCTTTTGATGGTTTCTTTTGCTGTGCAAAAGCTTTTCAGTTTGATGAGGTCCTGCTTATCTATCTTATCTTTTATGGCATACACTTTTGGGGATTTGATCAAGAATTGGTTGACTGCTCCAATGTGCATAAGAGTGTTTCCTGTGTTTTCTTCTAGTGTTCTTAAAGCTTGAGGTTTTACATGAGGTCTTTGATCCATTTAGAGTTGATTTTTGTATATGGTGACAGGTAAGTGTCCTGCATATGGTCAGCCAGTTTTCTCAGCACCCTTCGCTAAATAAGGTCTCCTCTCCCCAGTGGTTGTTATTGATGGCTTTGTCAAAGAAGAATTGGTTGAGAGATCGAGTTTTTGCTTCCAGAATCTCTGTTCTGCTCCATTGGTCTATATGCCTGTTCTTGAGCCAGTACCAGACTGTTTTAATTACTGTCGCCTTATAGTAGAGTTTAAAGTCTGGAAGTGTAATACCTCTTGCTTCGTTCCTTTTGCTGAAGATTGTTTTGGCTATCCGTGCTCCTTTTTGTTTACATATAAATTTCTGTATTGTCATTTCCAGATCACAAAAGAATGATGTTGGTAATTTGATGTGTATTGCTTTGAATTTGTAGATTGCCTTTGGTAAGATGGACATCTTGACAATATTGATTCTTCCAATCCATGAGCAAGGGACAGTTAAATTTCTTTAATAGGTATAGACCTATTCAGATTATCTATTTTTTCTTGTGTGAATTTTAGCATATTTCAAGAGATTGGTCCATTCTATCTAGGTTATCAAATTTGTGGACATAGAATTGTTCATAGTATTCCTTTATTAGCCTTGTAATGTTCACAGGATCTGTAGTGATGCCCCCTCTTTCATTTCTAATATTAGTAATCTGTGTCCTTTTTCTCTTTTTTTTTTCTTGGTTAGCTTAGCCAGACATATATCAACTTATTAAACTTTTCAAAGAACCAGCTTTTGGTCTTATTGATTTTCTCTATGAAGTTCCTGTTTTCAATTTCATTGATTTCTGCTCTGGCTTTTATTTTTTCTCTTCTTCTGCTTAATTTAGATTCAATTTGCTCTTCTTTTTCTAGTTCTCTGTGGATGATTGATTGGATCTTTCTTCTTTTTCTAATATATGCATTAAATATTATAAATTTCCCTGTAAGTCCTGCTTTTGCTGCATCCCACACATTTTGATAAGTTCTGTTTTCATTTTCATTTAGTTCAAAATATTTAAAAATTTTTCTGGATATTTCTTCTTTGATCCATGTATTATTCAGAAATGTGTTGTTTGACTGGGAATGGTGGCTCACACTTGTAATCCCAGAAAGTTTGGGAGGCAGAGGTAAGATAATTGCCTGAGCCCAGGGATTAGAGACCAGCCTGGGCAACTTGGTAAAATCTCATCTCTCCAATAAGTGAAAAAAAAAAGTAGCTGGGCATGGTGTCACACATCTGTAGTTCCAGGTACTTGAAAGGCTGAGGTGGAAGGATCGCCAGAGTCTAACAGGCTGAGGCTGTGAAAGCTGTGAGCATGCCACTGTACTCCAGCCTAAGCAACAGAGTGAGACTCTGAATCAAAAAAAAAAGAAAAGAAAAGAAAAGAAAAGAAGTTTAATCTCCAAGTATTTTGGTATTTTCCAGCTATCTTTCTGTTATTGATTTCTAGTTAAATTCTATTGTGGTTTGAGAGCAGACATTGTATGATTTTGATTCTTTTAAACAATGCTTTAATTATCATAACTTTATGGTAAGCTTTCTGATTCTTAAGACAAATTCTCCCTCATTGTACTTTATCAAGTAGTTTTCATGTAGTCTTATTCAGTATTTTTTTCCCCAATAACTATTGAGAATCAATTTGTCAAGTTCCCTGAAAACCCTTTCTGGGATTTTGATTGAGATGGCACCAAATTTATGAGTAATTTGAGAAGTGACATCTTTACAATGCAGGGTCCTCCCATCCAAGAACATGGTATTTATCTCAATTGATTCTTCTTTTATAACTTTCACTGAAGTTCAGTAGTTCACTTCATACAGGTCATACACATTTTTGTTAGGTTTATTCATAAGAATTTATGTAGTCCATGTAATTGTTTGGATATAGGAAATGTGTTGATTTTCCTACATTGATCTTTATTTTGCATACTTCTCTTATTAGATCTTAGAGCTGTCAATTTTTCTAACTAGACTATCATATAGTCTGCAAACAATGATACTTTTGTCTATGTTACCAATATTTAATATTCTAATTTCTTTTTCTTTTTATATTCTATTGGCTTCCAGTACAACATTAAACAATAGCAATAATGGGTATCCTATCTCATTCCAGATTTTGAAGGAAATGCTTATGTATTTGCTATAGATTTCAGATAGATAAACTTCATTGAGTTAAGGAAGTTTGCCTCTATCCCTAATTTACTAAAAAGGGTTGTGTTTTGTTTATTTAATGGGGAATGGGTGCTGAGTTTTATTTTTAAAAATTTTAGGCCAGGTGTGGTGGCTCACACTGGCAATCCCAGCACTTTGGGAGTCTGAGGCAGGAGGATTGCTTGAGCTCAGGAGTTTGAGGCCAGCCTAAGCAACTTTGTTTCTACAAAAAAAAAAAAAAATTAGGTAGTATTGTGGTGAGTGCCTGTAGTCCCAGCTACTCAGGAGGCTGAGGCAGAATGATCACCTGAGCCCAGGAGGCTGAGGCTGCAGTGAGTCATGAGCATGCTACTGCACTCCAGCCTGGGTACAAAGTAAGATCCTGACTTTAAAAAGAATTTTTTTTAGAGGTGGAAACTGTTGAGATTATCTATTTTTCTCTGTTAATCAAATAATTTATAGACTATTAAATCATCTCTGCATTGCTGACATACATCCTAGTTGGAAATAATGCATTTGTCTTTTAATACATCACTGAATTTGATTTGTGAATATGTTATTTAAATGTTTTCATTTTTCATAAACAACATTGATCTGTATTTAAATGTAGGCTGCCCTTGTCTGGATTTTGTTTCTGCCTGTGAGGCTGAGTTAGAAAGCTTTAGCACATCCTCTATGTTCTAGACCAGCGATCCCAACCTTTTTGGCAATAGGGACTAGTTTCATGGGAGACAATTTTTCCGTGGACCTGTGAGGGTGGGGGGTAGTTTGGGATGATTCAAGTGTATAACATACATTTTGCACTTTATTTCTATTATCATCACATTGTTTTTATAATGAAATAATTATACAACTTTCCATTAAAAAAGAGGAGCAGACGAAAGCAGTAAATAAAATAACGAGCAGGCATGAACTAAAAGAAGTGCCGGATTCTGACTTAAAGCCTGCCACCAGATGACAGTTGAAGTCCATCAACTCACTTGCCACTCACTGATAGGGTTTTGATATGAGTCTGTGAGCAATTGATTTATTATGGTCCCTGTGCAGTCAAACCTCACTGCTAATATTGATCTGTATTTGCAGCCACTCCCCAGCACTAGCATCACCACCTCAGCTTCACCTCGGATCATCAGGCATTAGACTCTAATAAGGAGCGTGCAACCTGGATCCCTTGCATGTGTAGCTCACAATAGGGATCATGCTCCTATGAGAATCTAATGCTGCCACTGGTCTGACAGAAGGTGGAGGTCAGGCAGTAATGCCAGTGATGGGGAGTGGCTGTAAACTTTGTATTTACAGATGAGGCTTTGTTCACTCACCTGCCACTCACCTTCTGCTGTGTGGTCTGGTTCCTAACAGGCCATGGGCTAGTATTGGAGATTGAGGACCTCTGTTCCAGACCATTTTATTTATCAAAATAAACAGTTGTTCCTCAAGGTTTTGTAGAATTCATCTTTAAAATATCAGGCTGGATGCCTTCATAGAGGAAGAGTTCTTCTTACTCTTAAATTTTCTTTTTATTATTTTATGTATATTAATTATCTTATGGAATATATTTTGTTAAGTTATATTTTTTCTAGAAAGTCTTCCATTTAATTTAGATTTTTCAAAACTATTCTTATGGAAGTACAACTGTAAGTGTATTTATTTGTGCTTTCTTTGTTCTCAGTAAGATTCACAAGAGCTTTGTATATTTTATTGGTCTTTTTAAGGAAAACTCTGAGTTTTGGTTTATTCTTTGGTTCTACTGGTCTGATTTTTCTACTAGTCTGCCATCATCTTAATTAATTCATTTCTTCACTGGGGGCTTGTTTTATTTTATTTTTATCTAGGTCTCTGAGCCAAATGCTTAATTCGTTTTTAATCTTTCTAAAATCATATTTTTTTAATAATGAACTAAAGTTTCCTTCAAATATCACTGTTTGCCTCCAAGAGATTTGGATATATTGTGCTTTTATTGACTTCCGTTTCTGAATAGTTTGTAATTTCATACAATAAAATGTTCAATTTCTTAAACATCCAATTAAATATTAAAAATTAAAATGTTTAATCTTTTTCCTTGTAGAAAGGGAATATCATTTATTAATCACTAATCACTGATGTTATTGCATTATGATCAGACATTCATGTCATACAAGGTTTCTCTTTTTCTGATGTTTGTTAAAATTTTCCCTCTTAATATAATACATGGCTAAATTTTGAGAACCTTCCATGGCTGTTTGAAAATAAATGTGTCTGTCTTTGTTGGGTATTTTTTATGTGTACCATTTAGATCAGGCTTGCTTGATTGCCTTTTTATTTTTTTTAATGTATTTTATTTTAAAGATGCGGGGTACAATTCAGGACTAGGTATACAAGCAGTCATCATACAGGTAAAAGTTGAGCCTGCCTTTGGTCCCCACTTCGCCTGATTTGAGATCAGGTGCCCTTATTGATGTTACGTGCCCCCTTCCCTGGCAGCTTCCAGTTACTGCCAATCCCTTCAAGTATTATAGTAAATGTTCAGGGTCCGCTTATAAGTGAGAATGTAGGGTACTCAGTTCTGTTTCTGTGAAAAATCACTGAGTATTATAAACTCTAAATCCATCCAAGTTGCTGCAAAGTCCATAATTTTGTTATTCTTTATAGCTATGTAATATTCCATTATGTGTATATACCTTGCTTAATTGTTAATTGAAATCCTCTATATCTTTGCTTTGTGTACTTGATCATCTGATTTTCTGAGAGAAGATTGTTAGAATCTCCCTCTTTAATTGTGGATCTATCCATTTCTTCTTATAATTCTATCACTTTTGACTTACGTGATATTTTTCAAAGCTATGTTTTAGTTCATAAAATTCAAAATGCTCCTTTCTTCTTGGCAGATTGTACTTTTTATCAAAATGAAGTCTTTGACCCTTTTGCTGCTTTTCACCTTTTGTACTGAAACTAATATTTTGTCTGAAAATAATACTGTTATATTTGCTCTTTAAGCATTTATATGGTATATATTTTCCCATATCTTTATTTTAAAGTTCTCCTCATCATTTTTATTCTATATGTGTCATGTAAATAGCATATGACAAGTTTTTTGAAAAATTCATTTGGATGTTCTATCCTTTAATTGGAGAATTTAATCTATTAAAATTTATTGTGAATAATGGTATATTTTGATTTACTCTTGCTACCTCATTTTGTGTTTTCTATTATTTCTCCTTTTTTCCCTTATTTTCCTTGTTGGATTGATTTTTTTTTCCTTCTTTTTCTCCTTATTTATTATCTTGGAAACTATATAACATTGATTTCTAAATTCTTATTTTTCTATCTTTGCTTAATCTTAGCAAACATTCATTCCCTTCCTCTTACTTTCATCTTTCTTCTTCTACCTCCCATGTTGAAATCATCTGGTATTTTAACTCCAAGCTGTTGTTAATTCATTTTTATTATGCATGAACATCATTAGACTATTTTAAGTTTCATTTCTTTGCTCATCACTTGTTTCTTATATCTCTTACATTCCTCTTAATTTCTTTTTTGGAGGAAGGGGCTGGGATACATCTTTTAGTAATTCTCTAAAGACAAAATTTGTGAGAGATAAGCTTTTAACTCTTAATATGTCTGAAAATGTCTTAATTTTGCCCCACTACTTAAATGTTGATTTGACTATGAATAAGATGTCAGTTTTGAAATAACTTTCCCTCATTATATCTAAATATTATTTCATCTCAATACAATTTTGGTATCTAGTCTTAGGAATGAGACATAAAATGCCATTGTGGTATCTATTCCTTTGTAGATTATTTTTTCCTCTCTTTATCCTTGATATTCTGATGGAAGTCCATTATGTGGGCCTTTCAATCTGAAGGCTTCTGTCTTCCTTTAGAGCTGGTAAATTTTTTCTATTATTTGATTATTCTTCCATCCTCTAAGTTCTCCTTCAGGGGTTCTTTAGAATATCTAATCTGATGGAATTTTTCTTGTTTTTAATATAATGTTCTCTGACATTTTATGACTTTTTTTTTTTTAGTTGGAGTCTCATTGTGTCACCCAAGCTGGGGTGCAGTGGCATGGCCACCACAATTTTGACCTGCTGGGCTCAGGTGATCCTTCCACCTCAGCCTTCCAAAATGTTATTACTTTTTAGGAGGAGAAGTAGGCACAAAATTGTAACCCAATCTCTCTGTATTATTAAAGACATTTAAAAATAAATTTCAAATTATATTATACTTTTGAATGCGATTGAATTTGATTTGAATCATTTTTCTGAAGAATCTTTTTTTTTAATCCTTGAATGAATAAAACGAGAGAACACTATGGAATTTTTCACTCGTTCAGCCAGTATTTAACACCTATTTTTGCTTGGTATTGTTCTGGGTCCTGAGGATTCTAAGTTTTTTTAAAAGACACAGAATGTAACAGTCCGGCACAGAGTTTTTCAACCTTGGTCCTATTGAAATTTTTGACTGGATAACTCTTTGCTGCGGAAGGTTGTCTTGAGCGTGATAGCATGTTTAACAGCAATCTCTAGCCTATACCCAATAGATGCCAGTAGCAACACCACCACCCCACTGTTGTGATAATCAAAAATGGATCCAAACATTGATCTAGACATAGCCAAATGTCACCTGACAGGCAAAATTGTACTCCCTGCCAACACTGAGAACCACTGATCTAGCAGGAGAAATAACCAGTCTAATGTGGGGACTATGGTAGCAGAAGAATATAGAGGGAATTGACACAAAGAAGGTAATGGTTAGCCCTGTCTGGGGTTTAGGAAAGATTTTACCAAGCAGAAGACACTTGGCCTGGATCTTAAAGGAAGAGTTAGGTGTTTGTCAAATAAACAAGAAGTGAGAGAAGAAAGAACAGTAATACTGGTGAGTACAACAGCATGCAAAGACCGAAAGGTTGAAACAGTTTGATGCCTTTGAGGAACTCTTAGTAGTTCAGTTCAGTGTATGGTTGGAACGTAGACTTGAGGGCTGTGGTAAAGAGAGAAGGAAGCAATAAAGCTGGAGAGGTAGTTAGGGGCAAGGTTGTAAAGAAACTGGCAGGCTATACTAAGAAATGTGTGCTTTATTCAGTAGTGATGGCAAACCACTGAAAGTATTAAGCAGGAAAATGGCATTTTAGAAAGGTGGTTTTGTAAGTATCCAGTGAATGGTTTAGAAAGAGATGAGACTGGAAATAGGAAGACTTGTTAAGAGAAGTATAGGGCCCAATCTAGGGCAATGGCGGCTAGGAGGTGGAATTGATAAGATTCAGTGATTGCTATGGAGAATAAAGGATTGGGAGGAGTTAAGGACAATGCCAAATCTGGGTGAAAGGAGAGGGCAAATGGAGATGTCCTTAGTGACTTGTGTTTACAGGCAGAAAATTCAAATAAAAGTCCCAGGGACTAAAACAAAAGACAAAACAAGCAAACAAAAAAACTCTAAGTATCTTGTAGCTCCATATTTTATACACCATAGAAAATAAGTAAATTGGCAGTTTTTAGAAAACCAGAACTGACGCTCTTCATCCCCCCAAAAGATCATTGTTTTCTTTTCTTCCATCACGAGAAACTTTAAAATCTTTTTAAAACATTTTCTCATGGTCTTTTTATTCCAAATTTTTAAGAGAATGGTTTATATATATTTTTGACACATTATTTCAGCTGTTACAAAGATTGTGAAATTTTAAGCCAAAATCAGACAATGAGGACTAAATTTTTTTGTTTATTAATGACATAAAAATAGGCAATTGTACCCATAAAATGACGTAAGTTCCATAAGCAACCATGAATGCCAAGCAATTCAAGGATGGGAAAATGTTTCAGCATTTTAGTTGAAGAACTAGGATACTGAGGACCTCTACTGTTGAGAATATGAATGGCTTCGCTGTGAGGATTAAATATTGAGAAAAACATCAGCCAGGCATAGACAATCTACAGCCTGCTCGAAATTCAGAAACGATTTTCAGAGGCACACGGTACCTGTAATCACAGGAGCCCATGCAGAAATGATTGTGAGTTAGAATTTAGGTCTCCTCTTCCCTCCTGGACTATTTCCCCTCTGGGAGTCCAGTGTTCTAGTGCTTGTCTTCTGGCTCGAGTCTGTGTTGGGCCTGATTGCTACAGTTTTTTGTTTGTTTGAAACTACAGTTTTTCTGAGGTCTTTTTGAGGCACAATTATGAGGCAATCTAATGTTTATAGAATTCAAATCCACTGAAGCTAAGAATTGGAAGTAATCTATTATCTAATGCCCTCTGGTCTATGCTTAGATCCCTTTACAAACACATTTCTCCCATCCAGCCACTGCCTCCAGAGAGAGGCAATCTATCTAAAAAGGTTAGTGATTAGAAATGCAAAATTGCCAATAAAAATACTCCCTTTTCCAGCCAGGTACGGTGGCTCATACCTATAATCCCAGCACTTGGGGAGGCGGAGGTGAGAGGATTGCCTGAGCCCAGGGGTTCAAGACCTGCCTGGGCAACATGGACAGACCTTGTCTCTACAATAAATAAAAAAATTAGCTGGGTGTGGTGGTCCACACCTGTGGTTCCAGGTACTTGGAAGGCTGATGTGGAAGGATCGCCAGAGCCTAGCAGGTTGAGGCTGTGGAAGCTGTGAGCATGCCACTGCACTCCAGCCTGGACCACACAGTGAGACTCCAACAAAGGAAGAAGGAAGAGAGAAAGAGAGTGGGAGGGAGGAAGGAAGGAAGAAAGGAAGGAAGGAACGAACGAACTCCTGATTCCCTGTTCCAGATATTTTTTAAATTTCAGCATCTACCCAGATGCTGAAATGCTGACTAAAAGCACCAGATACTCCCACAATTAACTTCCTCACAAAATCTGAATCCAAAAGATATGTGATTCTGCCAAGCCACTGAGCCCAGAACAGACACTTCTCTTTAGATTTCCTCACAGTTATCTAAGATTTTCAAACATTACAATTTACTTCTGAAGTGGGGTCTTTATGAGAAACTTTTCTCAAATGCCACAAGCTACAGGATTGGGAAAGATTTCTTTTGTTTTTATATTTAATATCTGCATGGGCATGACTCTCTACATAGTGAACTTGTTCCTTAAGTGACGCTTAATTCCAGCATTTTCATGATATTTATAGCAATTAAACTGACCCAAGGGCGTCTCCAGGTATCGTTTGGCTAATAACTCTCAGACACATTGGGGCTTGAATTTAGGTTCTGCTATTTATTAGTTTATTACTAAGAAACTTGCTCGAGTTACTTAACCTCTTGACTCTCAATTTTCTCCTCTGTTCAAATGGGGGGAAATGACACTTATCTTGCAGATTTTATAAGGTTTGAATAAGATAGATATGTGAAAACACGTAAGACAGAGACTGGTACAAAAGTAATGCTCAATGTATCCAAGGGTCTCATCTCTACCTTTCTCTTTCTTTTATAAAGGACATGTTAAATAAACAATTCAAAGTAAGAAATACTTGTGTTGTAAAATATGCTTAAGTGGAATCCTTTATCAACAACATATTTTTAAGCCAAATATGAGTCAAACCAAATTCATGTCTTCATCAGACTGCGTTTTTACCACAAGAAAGGCTCTCAGATTAGAGTTGATGCTGGCAAAAGGAATGGGGTGTTAGAGGGCTCAGCTATACACAAAGTATCAAAGGCATAATCTGTTTTGAATAAGGAATTCTATAGAATTACAAAAGAGTTCGGTCAACTCCCACAGTCATACACAAATCGTGAGGTTTGGTACTGGGGCTAATGAAAGAAAGGATCCTATGAAAGTTGAAAACAAGAGGAATGAAAGCCCCAGCATACAAAGAAGGCTCACACCATCTCCAGCACAGCCCAGTCCCATTCACAACATGCAGCATTGTGCATTTGGGCACTCTATACAAAGAAAGTTCAACAGCTGCCACACCTCACCTTGAGGACTCAGAGTTAGGTCATCCTGTCCCACATTGTCTTGTTAAAAAGATAATGTCAAGCCACATGCAGAGACCTATATGCTATCATGCAAATTCAAGCTAGTGCCTAAATGTATTTTCACACTGCCAGGAGGTTTTGTTATTGCAATGCTTGGGGTGGAGTGTGAAAGCCAATGGCTTCTATTCACTGTGAAAAAAAGAAGAGGGAACAGCAACCCGATTTAGGAAAGAGTGGGTTAGCAATCAGGAGATCAGGGACTTAAACCTTGCTCGTGCCACTGTATGTCTGTGGGACTTAGGACAAGTCGTCTAAATACAGTGCTTCAGTTTCCCCCACCAAAGTGCTCTGAATAACAATTCTGGCTTGTACCTCAAAGGGAGAAGATAGGAAGCACAAAATACTGTGCAATCTTCCTTCCAGTATTGCATAAATCCCAGTCATTACTACCACTAATACACTTAAGATGACAGTACCTGCAGGAAGGCAGTCAGCACCTTGAAGAGAGAGAGCTAGTAATCACCTCAAATCCCTCAAGTGTGTCAAGTAAAGGACGAGTGAAAGAGACACAAACTGCAGTGCTGCGTCAGGATGATTTTGTAAAAGCCTCAAGCCTTCACACCGCCTCCAAGAATAAATGGGTCTGAATTTCAAGTAGCCTTACTGTGATGAGAAGACACGATCTTGACCAGTTTACCCCTCTTGAGGCTTTAAATCTTGGCTGCACAGTTGGGATTCCCACCTAAGCTGAAGTACGCGTGCAGGATTGCGGTGTCAACATGACCAGGAGGAAAGATGCTTACATCAACTAAGGAAACTGCCTCCGACCTGGGATTATAAGATGCCTTCCTAAATCCAAACGGTAACTTTTTTCTGAGCCCTCACCTCTGACTAATGCGGTCATGTGCAGATCAAATGTTTGGATTGATAAATGCGGCTTACCAGTGTAAGGGACTCACTCATTGACAGAGCCCAGAATCCAAAGGTGATTAGTTGACTAAAGAGGGAAGATGAGCACCAGACAGCCTTGTTTGTCATTCTGCACACATAATCACATAAACCTCATAACGGCAAGTGCATCTGTATGGCAGGAAATTAAAAACTGACAAAAATAAAACCAAAGCTCCCAAAGCAGTGCAGACACCTGTTTCACAAGAATAAGTGCGATAAGATTATCTGTGAGTAGGAATTTTTTCCTGTAAACATTCTTAATAGTTGAATATTAACATATACACTTTAGGATTCATTTTCAGAAGAATGGTTGCCTTTTATGTAATGTAGATGAATGTTATATTCCAGGTAAAAATCAGACTCAATTCTAATTGAAAACAAATAGACTAACCTATAACTGTGGTTACTATTCTTTAAATAATGTATTTCTTATTTCAGAGGGAAGCTGGCTTAGGAATTTCCTTTAACTGCACTAAAAAAATGTTAAAAATGACTTATGTTTCTATGCACACACCTATCCTAGTTGATTCTAATAAATATTTCCCTCTCAGATCTAACATTCTTTAAATGAATTCTTTATAGGGCAGACCCTAACCTTTTAAAAGTCCTAGTAGATGAGAATATTATTTCAAGATTGCTTTATCCACATAAAAAAATATCAATTTAAAGACCAAAAAACTTGTTTTTCTTAAAAAAAAAATAGCCACAGTCTTGTACCATCATTTGATAACTATTTTCCCCCTGTGTTCCATTTTTCAGTTAAAACCACAGATATAAAAACATGTGCAAATCAGTTAAACATTTGAGAAAACATTAGTGAAAAAGTAAAGTAGAAATTACTCTTTTCTGGGAAAAATCTACCATTTACTGGTAGTGCTAATCTTAAAACGTTTTTTAATTTGAAAATATATTTTTTAAATAAAAAAACTTTTCATCAGAGTCAACTTTAAGCAGAATTCAGTTTTTCTTCAATGGTGCAGATATACAGAAGATTCCAGAGAGGTTCAAATGCATCAGGCACCTACAGAGCAACACCCAAGCAGATAAAACTCAGGAAAGATCCATGGAGGGTTTTCGTGGCTCCTGGAGGGAGTCAGCTCACAGTACCACAGCTCTTTTCAAAACATACCAAAGTATGGAATAAAGCATTCCAAGCACAAAATGAGCACTCGACAAGAGCTGCAAAGGAGTCTTTTAGCTAATTAAAAGCTTAAATTTACAGAACTTCAGAGCATTGCCGTTTCAGCTTGACTTTGCCAAAATAATCAAGCAGGATGAAGCAAAACAAATAAGGGAACAACAAGCCTACCGCTCTGGTTTTGATTTGCTGCCCATTACAGTTGAGCGGTTTGGCCTGCTTGGGCTAGACGCTTTCAAACGTCTTCCAAATGCCCTCTAATGACACCTAATTTTACATTTAACTCTTAGAGGAAAATGTTGTTTTCCTTGTGATAGTATTTGTTCTGTTTGAACATTATCAAACTGTTTGTTCTAATCCATTAGGAGAAACCATAATAAGGCTCATCTAGAGGCTTTTCCTAGTTAGGAAGGTGACTGAAAAGATTTAGGTCTTTAGTCTGTCTTTAAATCTTCTAAATGAAAGATGATTTACAATTACGCTACGAAAATGTGAACACTCTCAAGTCTGGAAAGTTTCAGTCTGAATCTAGGTATCCTAAATCAACACAAAAGACTCCGTCTCACAGAACCAAATTTTACAAAAATCAGGCTCTATGCTCAAATCTTGTTAATAAATTATAAAGGGTTCACATGCAATGTTTAAGTTCAGCTAGTTTCAACTGAGGCACTATCAAGATTTCCCTATAATATACCGTGAAAAAAATAATAGGCCTTGCAGTTACAGAGCGAATGGCATAAAGTGCTAGAAAATTGTCAGATAAAGATGATTTTCCCTAAGAAAAAAATATTTCTAATAGTTTGACAAATTGGAATATAAGAAATATAATTTGTAGATAAGGTTTGCCAGGATCTTCAGAAGACTCCTCCAGATTTAGTTGCAAATTAAGGTTAATTCTTATAGACAGAATTCCCAAATTATTTAAAATGTTGACCAGTGTAGCACGTCATCAGCATCAACTCCTTGGTTTCCCTTTTCCATTCTCAGCCAACGCCCTTGCCCTTCTGAGGTCTTGTCTTATTCCCGGGCAACAAGCAATACAATGTTGTGGAAAGATCATGGTTAGAATTCTGGATTTGGATCCAGGATATGTAACTTTAGGAAAGTTTCCTTTCACTGGAGTGCTTTCTCCTCATCTGTAAAACAATGGAGTTATACCAAGTATCTTTAATAATTCATTCCAGTTTAAAATTTTCTGAGTTATCAGGGAGCAGAGAAGTACTGAGCCATGGAGCCGACATAATCCCATCCAGGACTCTTATCAGGCCTTGGGGTAAATGCTATAAAACTATCCAGCTAGCCATCTAAATATTGAAAGCAAGGTTAAGAAATTAAAAGATCTGAAAAAAAATGAAGTTTAGTATGCTAGATGGCCAGCTTACCAGAGAGAAAAAAATACATAGAAAAAGTGGTTGTGTGCAGTATAGGTGTGCATAAGTTTCATTTCACAGAGAGAAAGCAGATAAAGGAGAAAAAGAGAATACAAATCAAGAAGAAGACTATGATAACAACAAAGAGATTTGCAAAAATCTTTGCAAAAGGTGGGTTCTGACACTGTGTCATTCTTATGGGCAGTGATGCAGTGTCAGAACCCACCCTTCTGAAAAACACACAAATGAAATTTCTCAAAAATGAGGGTAATGTACTCAAGTTATTTCTTCTAAGGGTATTGTGGGTAGTGTCTAGAACAATAAACTAGGACTCAGAAGACAGATTTGATTCCAGTTTAGACTCTGCCATTTATTAAGAATATGTGACAGAGAAGTCACTTCGCCTGTCCAGATCTTATTTTATTAATCTATAAGATGAGATCATCCAAGTTTACTTCTCTGTAAAAGGAAGGGACAGGACCCAATGACTCTGTAAATTTTCTTGAAGATCTTATATTTTATGATTCAGCATGGTGAAACAAAAGCATTCTTCAGTGAAGTCAGCTGGGATTCTAAGAAATGCCTTAAAAGTTGACATACTAATAAGGGTGCCTGATCTTAATCAAGGCAAAGTGAGTACCAATGGGAAGCCCAAACTTCGCCTGTACCTAGACTACTTATGTACCCAATCCTGACTTATACCCCACATCTTTAAAATAAAATATAAAAAAGTTGACATACTAATAATATTCACTTCATACATTTTGGAAAAGATTTGACGGCATGGTGGCTGTGAAAGTGTTTTATAAGCTCTAAAACTCTATATAAATGATAACAGTAGTGGATATTATTATTTACCAGCATTTTAGGAAAATGAGGAGTTAACACTGATGAAAATTTCGATGATGCCATAGTAGATGATCAATGCATACTTTCTGAATAAATGTATTCAAAGTACCATTCCAATCTCACAATGAGAAAAACTGACACACAGATTTGCAGATATAAAGGGGGCAAGTACATATACACATGGTTGGAGAATGTGGGCAAATAGAAAATCGAGCTCAATAAAAAGCAGGAGAACGCTTGGAAAAATGCTTTCTCCCACACCCCCAGAGAAGAATGTCTATTTTGAAGATCCTTTGGTTTCAAAAAAAACTTAAGCACCAACCATGTGTAAGACTTCATACTGATTTCATGAGCATGAAGAGTAGGTGTTCTAAGATAAATAAGACCGTTCCTGCCCTCAAGCAACTTGTAATTAGTTTGAGAGAATGATACACACATGCCAACTATGATATAATGTACCAAGTACTGTTAGTAGAAGCAGTACTGGGTCCTATGGAACCATAGTGTAGGGGGAATAATTCTGTTTGGAAGGAACAGAGGGTGGGGAGTGGAGATTTTCTGTTGGAGATCATTTTTAATATATACCTTGAAAGAGGATTAAGCTCAAAGGCAAGAAAAGCATCCCAGGCAGAAAACTGAAAGAAAGTGCTCCAAATTGGAAATATAAGAAAGAACCAAAATCTCATAGAAAAAAAATTGAGTTGGAGGTTGACCAAGCAATGGTTAATATCTCAATTGTTTGAGGCATACAAAGGAAGTTATCATCATTACAATCACAATCCAGTGTGGGGGACATCATACAATTTTTTAACACACATTTTCAAGTCTTAATCTGTGCTCTAAAATGGACTTACAGGAAATACTACCTGTAATAAATTGCCCCAAAATTATATAACTAAATACTATAAACGTAGGGCTTGGACTCCTCTAGTCTAACTCAAATCACTCTTAAGAACTCTTCTATTTTTAAACAGCATGAGGCATGCAATGAAGCGAATTTTTCTTACCATGGCTCCAGCTCATATCTTACTTATTTCCATCTTTTCCCAGTGCATTCTTTTAGCGCCCTTCCAGAGAGGTGGTATATATTTTACCCACTGTTCTGTCACATCTGACTGCTTGCTAATTAGTCTGGTCGAAATAGCTTTCCAAACTTATCCCCGCCACTAGTTAATCAACCCAAGTAGTCACTTTTGAGTGCTGCAGCATAAGGCGTACTATCCTTGCCACATTCCCAGATCCTACTGGCGTAGGTCCAGATTTTGGGACTGGAAATTCAATCAGAACCATGCTTTCCTATGGAATTTGACCTTATATTATTTTTAACACGTACAGTCCAACAGAAACAAACAGCCATGAAAAGGAACTTCAAATATTAAGCACATAGCAAGCTGTTAAGTAAACATGCCATAGTATGCCTAGCATATAGCCACTAAGGACAACATTATCCTACATGTCTCTCATTTAGCATTTCTGCTGTTGGAAGACATAAGCCCATCCAACAGAATAGAGCTGAGTAATACTAAAGCAGGTGGTCTGGTCTAAGGACGTTTGGAAAAGATGGTTCTGAAAGGGTGGGAGAGAAACCCTAGGTCTTTTTAATTTTTTTCTAGTCTCTTTACATTTCCCGTGTTCCACAAAGGTCAAACTACTTTTATAAAAGGAAATTAAATGTTAAAAACCAGCACTAAAATGAAATCACTCTATTTTCTCACCTAACCCCACCAAAGTCAGGGCGTTTTGGAGCTCATATCTCCCTATTTCCACTAAGCTGTGGATCCCAATTCAAGATTTTTAAAAAATGTCTCTGGCTGTTTCACATGCTGTAAATCTTCAGAAGAGGATGTAATTCTGGCATTTCTTATTTAAGAAGTAATGAATTGGATAATAATGAATTGGATGCTTCAACTTCTAAATCACGATTGAGTTTTTCTCTGGTTTCATATACTGATTGCAGCCTATGTGTAGGTACATTCAGTAAATGTGTGCTTCTCTCTTTAAGCACATGCATATTAAGGAGGCAAACAGGTTATTTATAAGTGCCAATCTTGAAAGTCCTCACTTGCATGACAGGTATATTTTGCCTTGTAAAACCTTCTTCTGGTTCCTAATGGAATAAACCCAATTTGATTAAATCATGTGTAGTTTCAGACACATGCAATGTAAATAGGAAGATTTTTGTAACAAAATTTACCTCTAAGGAAGGCACAGGGACTATATTTATAAAAACTAATATTTGAGAGGCAGTGGTTAGGTAAACAGAAAAATTGTGCAGAGTTCCACATATACAATCACCACCATCCTCCACCCCACGAAGTTTCTCCTATTAGTAACATCTTGCATTAGTGTGGTACCTATTTTACAACTGATGAACCAATATTGATAAGTTATTATTCCCTAAAGTCCATGGTTTGCATTAGGGTTCATTCTTTGTTCATTCTTTATACAGTTCTCTGGGTTTTGACAAATACATAGTGTCATGCATTTTTCATTATAGTATCATACACAATAGTTTCACTGTCCTTAAAAACCCCCTGTATTCCACCTACTCACTCCTTCCTCCTCCCCCTGAAGTCCTGAAACCAATGATCTTTTTACTGTCTAATGTTTAACCTTTCTAGATGTAATATAGCTGGAATCATAGTATTTTTCAGCTGGCCTCTTTCACTTAGCAATATGCACTTAACATCCTCCAAGTCTTTTGGTAGCTTAATAGGTCATGTTTTAGAGCAGTTTCATGCTCACAGCAAGATTGAGTAGAAGGTACAGGGATTTCCTATATATCCCCTGCCTCTTTTTTTCAATTTGCTCAATAAAATTCCATTGTATGGATATACCACAACTTGTTTAAACATTCACCTTGTGAAGGACACTTTACTTGCTTCCGATTTGGGACACTTATGAATGATGCTGCTATAAACTATCAGAGCATTGTATGCACATGCAAAGTACTTTAAGGAATACTTGCAACAGAGCAGATGCTTAATAATGTTAGATATTATTATTACCCTCATTTTAAAGATGAAAAAATGGTTTCAAAGAGGCGATTTGACCAAGGGCACTTAGCTAAAAAGTAGAAAAGCTATATACAGGAAAAAAATCTACTGAACTATTACACGTTTACTCCAAAATACCTACAAATATATGCAGTCTGTTCAGTTTCACTAATGACATGAAAATGAAGATATGTCTTCTATATATACATAAGTAATTTCCCTGATAGGGGAGAGAGGGAGAGGGGGGACACACAACACTAATAAGGGTACCCGATCCCAAACCAGGCAAAGTGAGGACCAAACTTCACCTGTATGATGACCACTTATGGACCTAACTCTGAACTGTATCCCACATCTTTAAAATAAAATAAAATAAAATTTAAAAAGCCAAACATTTTGCAGTGGTGATACCTTCAAAACACAGGAATATATCACCAATTTAATAGTTTCCTGAATACAGATTTGCAGAGATAGTTATGGGATCACAGAAAAAAATGACTTTTAAGTTCAATCTAGAACCTCAGGAG
Organism: Tarsius wallacei; assembly: GCA_963574415.1. Classification (NCBI taxonomy): domain Eukaryota; kingdom Metazoa; phylum Chordata; class Mammalia; order Primates; family Tarsiidae; genus Tarsius; species Tarsius wallacei. Next base: position 23,447 of record CAUYQG010197107.1, read on the forward strand.
AAAATGATGCCTGAGTTGGTCCTAAAAGATGAGTAAGAATTAGCCAAGCAAAGATTCATGGAAAAGGCAACACTGTTAGAAGGAAGAAAATGAGAAAAAGTCACCAAAGGTGTGAATCAGCATGTTGAGTGTATGTAGCAGTTTTTTAAAAAAACCTGACATTACAAGGACATAATATTCTAGAAGGACAGATGCAGAAGCTAAGATTGGGCACTAGGGGGCCAAGGGTCTTGTATGCGTACTAGAGAGTTTGAACTTTATTCAGTAGATAATGAAGAACCGCTGAAGAGTTTTAGCAGGAAGCGTCAGGTAGATTGTTCAGGGTGTAGTGAAAATAACAGAGTTAGGAGAAGGCAAGATTAGAGACTGGTAGAAAGCCTCTCTGGGAGGCAAACTGGGATGCATTCTTGTATTAAATTATTAGAAGTAGGGATGGAGAGGTTTGTCTTTAGGCTATGTCTGTAGGGCACTGACAAAACCTGGTAAAAAGCAGAACTGTCAAAAAACATTTTGCAAGAAATGCAGATCAAAACTACACTGAGAGACCACCTAACTCCAGTCAGGATGGCCAACATCAATAACTCAAAAAACAACAGATGCTGGAGAGGATGCAGGGAAAAGGGAACACTTCTACACTGTTGGTGGGAGTGTAAACTAATACAACCTTTGTGGAAAACAGTGTGGCCATTTCTAAAATACCTAGAAATTGACCTTCATTAAAAATTGACCTTCCATATGACCCACCAATTCCCCTTCTGGGAATATACCTGGAGGAACTTAAATCATTCGATAAAAAAGATACCTGGGTGCATGTTTACTGCAGCACTATTCATAATAGCAAAAACATGGAGCCAACCATGCTGCTCATTGAAAGTGGACTGGATTAAAAAATGTGGTACATATACATGATGGAATATTATGCAGCCATAAAGAAGGAAAAAATTACAGACTTTGCAGCAACTTGGATGGATTTAGAGTCCATCATACTCAGTGATCTATCACAGAAACAAAGAACTGAGTACCACATGCTCTCACTCGTAAGTGGACTCTGAACATTTATCATAATACTACATGAAAGGATTGGCAGTAGAAGGTCACTGATAGGGGAAGGAGGGAGAGGGGGGACACATAACACTAATAAGGGTACCTGATCCTAAACCAGGCAAAGTGAGAATGAAACTTCACCTGTATGATGACCACTTATGGACCTAACCCTAAACTGTATCCCACATCTTTAAATTAAAATAAAATTAAATTTAAAAAACCAAACATTTTGCAGTGGTGGTACCTTCAAAACACAGGAATATATCACCAATGTAATAGTCTCCTGAAAAATAACTTTCCAACTGTTGACAATTTACCTGACATTATTTTGGTGTTATGTACATCTTTAATCGTACACATACTCTATTAATACAGGGGAGATATAATATAGCATGATCTTACCAAAAAAAGTATAATTCTCACTATAATATTACTCTTTATATTCTTTATTTTATGTTATTTATATAATATATGTTTATATATTCTTTATGTATTTATGATAGTCAGAATTATACTTTTTCTGACTTATAACATGGTTACTAACAGATATTCGTAAATTCGTCTAAATAAGAGAAATTCTAAAAGCAAAACAGTCTTACAATGATCAATAATTACTTTCCAAATCACTTTTATGAAATTTGTTAAAGCAAAAACTAATAAGGATATCAATACATTTCCAGAAAGAGAAGCTGTACCTTTAAGAAAAGTTGCTGCAACATATCTGGGAAAGAAAACCTTTTCAGAGACATGATCAAAAGATGACTGTGTTCAATTTTAAAAGCAACATGCACACCTGCTGAAACATTAGTTTTCTATGAATGTTTACACGGTACTAGACCCTTTCGTGTTGTTCTTACAGCTCTTCTGTAGGATGGGAAGTCAACAAAAGGTTAGTTCTTTGTACCTTTTGAAAATTCTACATCTGTCAAGAGGCTGAAACTTCTTTTGCTCCTTTCTTTTGTTCTGTTGTACACACTGTTGGTTTTTTTTTAAAGTGACTCACTATTGCTGCAACTTGTGAAAAGTGCAGCATAGCTGGTAATTAAATGAAGGCATTTTAGAAAACATTACAACTTTTGTGTTAATGGGTGTAACCTAAAAGATGGGTCTAGTGAATATTCTCTTTTATATATTATGACTCTACCACATTAAAACCAGATGGCAAGTAAACACTAAAAACACTTTAAAGAACGAGGTATTATCAAGCAAAAATCATTGATCTTGTACCCAACATGTTAACAATGATCAAACAATATCACTTATGAGTAAGAGAGTACAGAATGAACAATACTGCATTCTATATAAATTATAAATTGCTTGAGCTCATTCAAAAAATATTTAAAGTTGCCTTGAACCTCTTTTCACTGGAAACAATTATTACTAGGAGCTATTATCCCTATGAAAACTAAAAATGAAAATGAAGTGAAAACAAACGGATAAGTTCCATAACAAACGCCTGTTTTTCTATAGATCTGGTAAGTTGAATACTTTAAAACACTTTAAAGCTAAAAGAAGTTTCAAACTCCATAGATTAACATTGAAATTGATGTCATCACCTGATTTTCAAATGTGTTGATCTCCAAGACAAGAAGCTGCATGCTAATTAACCCATGTTTCATTTCAATTAAAAGTTCAAAGAAGACCAGGAGGCCTGTAATCCCACACTTTGGGAGGCCAAGATGAGAGAATTCCTTGAGTCCAGGAGTTCAAGACCAGCCTGGGCAACATAGGGAGACAAAAAGTGTCTCTAGAAAAATTAGCTGGGTGTGGCAGCATGAGCCATATTCCCAGCTGCTCCGGAGGCTGAGGTGGAAGGATTGTCTGAGCTCAGGAGGTCGATGCTGTGGGGAGCCATGATTGCCAAGATCATACCACTGCACACCAGCCCGGGTGAGTGAGTGAGATCTCAACTCCAAAACAAAAAAAGGTTCAAAGAAGATATTATAATTTCTACACGAGAACTATCTTTGAGAGTATCTTTGTTTTCTTTAAGTGTGGGGGGTTTTTTTGTTTGTTTTTTGGGGGTTTTTTTGAGTTGGAGTCTTACTCAGTCGCCCAGACTGGAGTGCAGTGGCCGCTCCCGGCCACTGGAGCCTCGACCTGCTGGCCTCTGGCGATCCTTCCGCCTCAGCCTTCCAAGCAGCTGGAACTACAGACGTGTGCTACCACGCCCGGCTAATTTTTTGATTTATTGTAGAGATGAGGACTCACCAAGTTGCCCAGGCGGGTCTCGAACCCGTGGGCTCAGGCAATCCACTCACCTCGGCCTCCCAAAGCGCGGGATTACAGGCTGTCACCGAGCCCGGCTTCTTTAAGTGTTTATGTGCATTTTTGTTACTCAACAGTAAACCTTTAGATGTCTTGATCTGTTGGTGGGAAGCATTCCCCAGCTACCTCCAACCATCTTCATTTTTTTTTTTTTTTTTTTTTTTTTACTTCTATACTCAATAGCCACCATGAAAAGAAGGCAGAAAGAAAGATTACAAGCCGGGCTCGGTGGCTCAGCCTGCAATCCCGTGCCTTGGGAGGCTGAGATGAGTGGATTGCCTGAGCCCGCGGGTTCGAGACCCGCCTGGGCAACTTGGTGAGCCCTCATCTCTACAATAAATCAAAAAATTAGCCGGGCGTGGTAGCGCACGCCTGTAGTTCCGGCTTCTTGGAAGGCTGAGGCGGAAGGATCACCAGAGCTCCGGGCCACTGCACTCCAGTCTGGGCGACAGAGTGAGACTCCAACTCAAAAAAAAAAAAAGAAATATTACAAATGTGCAAGTCATTACTATAAGCTGTGAAAATAGAATGTTTCTACAGGTTCAGATTTAGCTCATGCATCTTCTCTGTGTTTACCTAACCCACCACACCTCTGTTGACACAGTGATTCACAGAGAAAAATAACAACCTACAGTTAAGCATAAAGATCAAGACAAAAAATACCACCCAGGAAAAGACTGTTACAAGTGAGGTCATGAGGGACATTTAGCCAGAAAGATGCATAAATGATTGCCAACTTAATTACTCAGGTGCCAGGGGATACTAATCGGAGCCAAATCCTGAGTCCATCTTTGAGTCCTTGTGACTGATAACATCAGCACAAAAAAGGGGGGAAGAGGGAAGGCGAGGATAGAAGACATGCATCCCATTCCAGGCCAGAACAAATGTCCATCCTGAGTCAAAGGCAAGATTGCCTTTGTCAGGGATACATGTTATGAAAAGTAGCTGTACTAGGGTGGGGCATGGGGGTACCTGAAGGGTATATAAAACTGTCAAACACCAAAGTCAACCCCCAATGAAATTAATTTCTCAGGCAAATTTAGTTGAAGTCTAAGGATTTGTCTGAGAATACAACTGTTCTAATCTAAAGATACAAATGTGAATATATGGTTATGATCTAGCCCATATTTTTGACTTTATACGGTTATCTACCTAGTTTTATTACAAGATCATTTAAATATTTTCCATGCATGTGCATTTCTCAATAGTATTAATGTTGATATAATGCTTGAATTATGTATATGGCCAGTGTTCTCCAGAAATTGAAATACAAATAAACAAAGAGTCCTTACTATACCTTTTAACCATTATTTCCTTTGAACTCTCAGTGTTTTATAGCTTAAATTCTGCAATCTTATTGTAGCAGAAAAATACATTGAAGGTACTAAGACTACATTTTGGAACTATAGAATTATCTTTTATATTATATATTACCTTAGTTATTAGAATTTTCAACTGCTGAAATAGTTAAACAGGGCTGCGCTTGACATAGCAGGACAATAAAGGGAGAGAGACCAAGTTAGGAGACATTTGTGAAAACCTTTTAATGTCTTAAAATTACATAACTAACTTTATAATATACGAAAATATTGAAATATAACGAGTAAAAAAGCAAAATACAATGGCACAGGTATGAGACATTTTATATAACATTTAAAAACCACATAAAGCAATATCACATATTGTTTATAAATTCAAGCACATAACAAATATTTTCAAAATGGAACAGATTCACACACACCAAGTTCACTGAAGATAACATAGCAAAATGTTAACATTTGTTAAATCCACTCATCAGTTGATCAACATCTGGGTTGTTTTTACCTTTTGACTATCATGAATAATGCTGCTATGAACATTTGTGTACTATTTTCTGTATGAATACATTTTCAATTCTCTCGGGTATATGTCTAGGAGTGGAATTGGTGGGTCATATGGAAATTCTACTTCCTGAGGAACCTCCATTTTACATTTCCAGCAGCAATGCTCAGAGTTCCAATGTCTCCACATCCTCTCCAACACTTGGATTTTCCTTTTTTAATTATTATTATACTCATCCTAGTAGGTGTGAAGTGGTATCTATTGTGGTTTTGCTTTACATTTCCCTAATGACAAGTGATGGTGAATATTTTTAATGTGCTTATTGGTCATTGTATACTCAAGTCCTTTGCCCATTTTTTTCATTGGGCTGTTTTGTTGTTGTTGAGTGGTAATTTTTTTGTTAATATGTTCTGCATACTAGACCCTTATCAGTTACATGATTTGCAAACATTTTATTCCATTCTTTAGGGTGTCACTTCACTGTCTTGATCCTATCATTTGATGTACAAAGTTTTCAACTTTGATGAAGTTCAATTTATCTTTTGTTATTGCTATTGTTGTTTGTGTTTTTGGTGTCATATCTAGGATTCCATTGCTAAGTCCAAGGTCATAAAGATTGACACCCGAGTTTCCTTCTAAGAGTTTTATAGTTTTTACTCCTGTATTCAGTTCTTTGATCCATTTTTAATTAATTTCTCTTTTCTTTTTTTTTTTTTTTTGAGTTGGAGTCTCACTGTCGCCCAGACTGGAGTGCAGTGGCCGCTCCCGGCCACCGCAGCCTCCACCTGCTGGGCTCCCGCGATCCTTCCGCCTCAGCCTTCCGAGTAGCCGGAATTACAGGCACGCGCTACCACGCCCAGCTGATTTTTTTTTTTTTTTTATTGTAGAGATGAGGTCTCGCCAAGTTGCCCAGGCGGGTCTCGAACCCGCGGGCTCAGGCAATCCACTCACCTCAGCCTCCCAAAGGCGCGGGATTACAGGCTGAGCCACCGAGCCCGGC
>CAUYQG010197108.1:0-17525 GCA_963574415.1 Tarsius wallacei
GGCTGTTTGTTTTTTTTCTTTTCAGCTCATTTGAGTTCCTTGTAGATCCTGGATGTTGGGCCTTTGTCAGATATACAGTTGGCAAATATTTTTTCCCATTCTGTGGTTTGTTTTCCCACTCTCTTGATGGTTTCTTTTTCTGTGCAAAAGCTTTTCAGTCTGATGAGGTCTCACTCGTCTATCTTATCTTTTATGGCATACACTTTTGGGGAGTTGATCAAGAATTGGTTGCCTACTCCAATGTAGATAAGAGTCAATATTTTCTTCTTTCTTTCTTTCTTTTTGTTTCTTTCTTTCTTTCTTCCTTGCTTCCTTCCTTCCTTCCTTGCTTCCTTTCTTCCTGCATTTTCTCCTACGAGTCTTATAGTTTGAGGTTTTATGTTTAGGTCTTCGATCCATTTAGAGTTGATTTTGGTGTATGATGACAGGTAAAGGTCCTGTTTCATTCTTCTGCATATGGTCAACCAGTTTTCCCAGCACCATTTGCTAACTAAGATCTCCTCTCTTCAGTGGTTATTATTGATAGTTTTGTCAAAGATGAGTTGGTTGAGAGATCGAGATTTTGCTTCCGGAATCTCTGTCCTGTTCCATTGGTCTATATGCCTATTCGTGTACCAGTATCAGGCTGTTTTGATTATTGTAGCCTTTATAGTAAAGTTTAAAGCCTGGAAATGTGATACCTCCCGCTTTGTTTCTTTTGCTGAGGAATGTTTTGGCTATTTGTGCTCTTTTTTGTTTCCATATGATTTTCTGTATTGTCATTTCCAGGTCTGAGAAGAATGATGTTGGTAATTTGATATTGTTTGTTGGTATTGCATTGAATCTGTGGGTTGTCTTGGGTAGGATGGACATCCTAGCAATATTGATTCTTCCAATCCATGAGCATGGAATGTTTTTCCATTTCTTTGTGACCTCGCTGATTTCTTTGATCAGTGTTTTGCAGTTCTCATTGTAAAGGTCTTTCATCTCTCTGGTTAGGAAGATGCCAAGGTATTTCATTTTTTTGTGGCTATTGTGAGTGGAATTGTGCTTTTTATTTGTTTCTCTCCTTGTTTGTTACTGATGTATAGAAATGTGCTATCTTTTGCACATTGATTTTGTACCCTGAAACTTTACCAAAATCATTTGTCAGTGCAAGGAGGTTTTTGATGAACTTCCTTGGGTTTTCAAGGTATAGGACCATATCATCTGCAAAGAGGGATAGCTTAACTTCCTCATTTCCTATTTGGATACCCCTGGTTTCCTTCTCTTGCCTGATTGCTCTAGCAAGGACTTCCAGCACTATATTGAACAGTAGGGGTGAGAGTGGGTAACCTTGTCTTGTTCCTGTTTTCAGGGGGGAATGTTTCTAACTTCTGTTCATTGAGAAATATGTTGGCTGTAGGCTTATCACAGATGGCTCTTACTGTTTTGAGGAATATTCCTTCTATGCTAGGTGTTGAAAGGTTTTTATCAAGAAGGGATGCTGGATTTTGTCAAAAGCCTTTTCTGTGTCTAATGATATAATCATGTGGTTCTTGTTTTTACATCTGTTAGTATATTGAATTACATTTATAGTCTTGTGAATATTGAACCAGCCCTGCATCCCGGGGATGAAGCCTACATGGTTATGGTGGATGATTTTTGAGATGTGTTGTTGGATCTGATTTGCTAGAAACTTATTGAGAATTTTTGCATCTATGTTCATCAAGGAGATTGACCTATAATTCTCTTTCCTTATTGGGTCTTTACCAACAAGGAAATATATTATATACATTGTGTATATGTTATATATATTGTGCATATAATTATGATACACAATTATATAGTGCACGATATTACATGTTAACTAATGTATATGTGTGTATGTACATATAAATATACACACATACATACATGTATGCAAAGAGAGACCCCAAAACCCTGGAATTTATTTATTTATGTATTTATTCTTACATGTTTAAACTTCAGTCACCTTCAAAGTACTCTCCGTTTGATGCAATACACCTATCAAGATGCTTTTTCCACTGCTCAAAACAGTTTTGAACTCATCAATTTTGGTGCTTTTTAGTGCTTCTGCCGTTTTTGGTTTCACCTCTTCCACATTGGCAAAACATTTCCTTTTAGGACTTTTTTCATCTGGGGAAACAAAAAAATGTTGCTGGGGTGAAATCAGGTGAATAGGGAGAGTGGGGCACAGGGTCATGCCATTTTTGGTAAAAAACAAAACAAAACAAACCTGCTGAATTCTCAGCATGGTGTGGGCAGATGCATTGTCATGGTGGAAGAACCAGTCACCTGGTTGCCACACTTGGGATGTTTCATCTACAAATTGTGATGAACCTTCTCAAAACTTCCAGATAAAGTCTTTGGTTGATCATTTGATCTGGAGGAACAAATTCTGAGTGAACTACAAAGGGCCTGCCCTCCAAAAGATAATTCCTTTTGGGGGGGGTCCCCATTATATATATAACTATACTATATGCACTATTTTCTACCTTGCCTTTGCCACTGAACAGTATCATTTAGAGAGAATTTTATAGCAGCACATACAAAGCAACCCCTCTGTTTCTTATTTGCATTATTCTGCTGTTTATTCAACCTTTCCTCTACTGGTGTATATTTAGGTTGTTTGCAATATTTTTTCTACTATAAATAAATATGCACCACACTATCTTGTCTGTAAGTCATTTCATATATGTGCAAATCTGTGTGTAAGATGACTTCCTATAAGTAGAACTGCTCAAAGGTGTTTTTATTTTTAAAGAGCTCTTTGTCCTCTAAATCTCTTTTTGCCTTCCTGCTTTCCTTCCTTCCTTTTTTCTTTCTTCCCTTTCTTCTTTTTTTTTTTTTCCTTTTTGAGTTGGGGGAGAGGGGTCTCTGTTCCCCAGGCTGGAGTGTAGTAGCATGCTCACAGCTTACGGCAGCCTTAAAATCTTGGGATTGCAAGCAATCCTCCTGCCTCAGCCTCCCGAGTAGCTGGAACTACAGACTCATGCCAATATGCCCTGCTAATTTTTTAAAAAACTCCTTTTTTTTTGTAGAGATGAGGTCTCACTTTGTTGCCCAGATTGGTCTCAAGCTCCTGGGCTCACAAATGCTCCTTTTACTATATCATTTTACTCTTATTTCATGTTGATAATTTTAAAAATTGTGTTCATGTTGATGATAAGAATTTTTGTAGCTGTTTACTTCCCTGAAGAGTCTCTTTTTCGTCCATATTGCTTTCTTTGTTTTCCTTTCCTTCTTTGAGGATGGACGCTTTTTCCAGATGTCTTCTGACCCTCAGTTGTCTGCTTATATTAAAGTGTGGGATAACAAAAGACAAACTGGGTGCTCTGAACATGTGGGTGGGCATGTCAATCACGGTTTCACTTTGGGTGATATGACTGGGCTTTTTTAACTTCCAACGTCAGTACCTTTAAGTTATGTTGCCCAGGCTGGCCTTGAACTCCTGGGCTCAAGGAATCCTCCCACCTCAGCCTCCTGAATAACTGGAACTATGGCACATGCTCCTGCACCTGGCTGTCCAGCATCAGTGATTTATTTCATTTCATCTCACTTTGTATTTTAGACTCAGGAAGTGCAGGTACTGACTGGCTATGTGAGTATGTTGCGGGGTGCTGAGCTTTGGGCTTCTGTGGAACTTCTTCCCCAAACAGTAAACACAGAGTGCCCAATAAGGAGTTTTTCAACCCTTGTCCTGCCTCCATGCCTCTCCCCTTTCAAGTCCCTGGCGTCTATTGTTTCCACCTTTATGTCCATGGGTACCCATTGTTTAGCTCTTACGTACAAGTGAGAACATGTGGGATCTGATTTTCTGTGCTGTTGTTGCTTTTTATTTATTTTATTTTAAATTCAGGGGTCCACGTGCAGGTCTGTTACACAGGTACATTTCATCATGATGAGGTTTGAGCTTCTGCTGAACCCATCACCCAACCGTAGCTTTAAAACCCTTGCCCACTCCCTCCCTCCCCCATTGAGGAGTCTCCAATGTGTGTTGTTGTCATCTTTAAAAAGTTTTTTCATGTAGGTGCAGAAGCTCAAATGTTGTTCTTATCTTTATGTTCATGTGTACCCAGTATGTAGCTCTCACGTACAAAGACATGCAGGTTTTCTGTTTTGGGGTTAATTCGCTTAGGATAACGGGCTTCATTGCATCCATGCTGCTGCAAAAGACTTGATCTTGTTCTTTCTCTGAGGGTTGTGAAGTACTTCATGCTGTATATGGACCCCCTTTTCTTTATCCAGCCCACACTCGAGGCAGATCTAGGCTAGTGCCGTGTCTTTGCTATCGTGAATAGGGCTGCGATAAACACGAGCACAGGCATTTTTGGCAGAATGATTTATGTTCTTTGGGGTCTAGACCAAGTATGTGATGGCTGGGTTGAGTGGTAATTTTATTTTTAGCTCTCTGAGATATCTCCAAACAGCTTTCCACAGAGGCATTTCCACCAACAGCATATGAGCGCTCCCCTTTTCTGCAACCTTGCCAACATCTGTTGTTTTTCAGCTTTGTAATAATAGCCATTCTGCACTTTCTAAAAGAACTAGAAACTGACCTTCCATATGATCCAGTAATCCCACTTCTGGGAATCTACCCGGAGGAACATAAATTCTTCTACAAGGAAGACACCTGCACACACATGTTTATTGTCCCACTATTCACGATAGCAAAAACATGGAACCAATGCTGCTGCCCAACAAAAGTGGACCGGGGAAAGAAAATGTGGTCCATATATATGATGGAGTATTACGCAGCCATAAAGAAGAACAAAATCATGGACTTCACAGCAAACTGATGGAGTTGGAGACCATCATACTCAGTGATCAGAAACAAAGAACTAAGTAGCGCATGTTCTTACTCATAAGTGGGACCTGAACATTAATCACAATAGCACAAGGGAAGGATGGGCAGTCATGGATCACTGCCAGGGTGGGGGGTGGGGGGGGTGCATATCAACACAAAGGGTACCAGCCCTAAACCAGGGGAAGTGAGGACCAGTTGGAGGCCCAAACTTCACTTGCAGGTAGACTACTTATGTGCCCAATCCTGACTTGTACCTCCCCATCTCCATAATAAAATAAAGTTTAAACAGAAGATGTTATTATAGGTAGTGCTTAATACATTAGGAATGACCATATCTTGACATGAGCAAGGATTAAATTTTATCATGTTAAGCCAGTGTATTCAAATTTGTATTTGTTTTTTATTTTTGTGTAAGACTGAAGGTGTACAACGTGATATTTTGATGCATATATGCTTAGTGAAGTGATTACCATCATCAAGCAAACTAATGTACCATCATTTCGCAGTTACCTTTTTTTGTGGTAAGAAAAGCTAAGAGATATTTTCTCAGCAAATTTCTAGCATAAAAGTACATCGTTAACTACACGTATATGATGTACATCCAACCTCTAGACTTAATCGCTCCACATAACTACGACTTTATAGCACGTGAAGTGACCGTGAAAAATCCCAGTGTGAACCCCACCTTCCCATTCCCCTGTCCCCCTGACCCTGGTAACCACCATTCTGCTCTCTAGTTTGGTTTAGTCTTTGCATTCCTCATATAAATGAGGTCATGCCATATTTTCTTTCTATGTCTGGCTTATTTCACTTAGCATAATGCAATCGAGGTTAATCCATGTTGTTGCAAGTAGCAAGCTCTCCCTTTTAGGGCTGAACAATATTGTATTGTGTATAGTCACTATTTCTTTATCCATTTCTCCGTCAATGGACACTGCGGTTGTTTCCGTGCCCTGGTTGCTATGACTAATGCTGCAGTAAACGTGGGGGTGCTGACATCCTCACCAAAAACAACAACCACAAAATGATAGCCATTCTGAGTATTGTGAGATGGTGTCTCATTTGGTTTTGATTTGCATTTCTCTGAGGATTGGTGACGCTGAGCATTTTTTCATGTTTGCTGGCCATGCGGATGTATACTTTTGAGAAGTATCTTTGCCCAGTTTTTAATGGGGTTATTTGTTTTCTTCTTGTTAATTCATTTGGGATATTAGCCCTTTGTCAATGCATAGTTTGGAAATATTTTCTCCGATTCTGTGGGTTGTCTATTTACTTTATTGATAGTTTTTTTCCCATTGTGCATAAACTGTTTTAGTTTAATTAGTTCCCACTTGCCAGTGCTTGTTTTTCCTGCGTTTGGTTTTGAGGACTTAGTCATACATTTGTTGCCTAGGCCAATGTCCAGAGGAGTGTTTTCTAGGTTTTCTTGTAAGATTTTTATAGGTTGTGGTCTTACATTTAAGTCACTAATTCATCTCGAGTTAATTTTTATATATGGTGAGAGGTAGGGGTCCAGTTTCCTTTTTCTGCATATGGTTAGCCAATTTTTCCAGCACCATTGTTGAATAGAGTGGCCTTCCCCCGTTGATATTTTTACTGACTTTGTTGAAGATCAGCTGGTTGTAGGTGAGCAGCTTCATTTCTGGGTTCTTTATTCGATTCCATTGGTCTGTGTATTTTTGTACCAGTACCATACTGTTTTGGTGATGATAGTAAAGTGTGAAGTTGGGTAAGGTGAGGCCTCCAGCTGTGTTCTTTTGGCTTAGAATTGCTTTTGGCTATTCCAGCTCTTATTTGCTTCCATATGAGTTCAAGTATTGTTTTTTAATACTTAACAATATTGATTATATTATATTCCTAATATAATACTTAATATAACAATGATTATATTAAGTATGCTGGTAGTTTTATAGGGATTGCATTAAATCTGTAATTTGCTTTAGGCAGTGTGGACATTTTAACACTGTTGGTTCTTCCAGTCCATGAAGATGGGATGATCATTGTTGTTTGTGTCCCTTTTGCTTTCTTTTAGCAGTTTTATAAAGTGCTCATGGAGATCTTTCACCTTCTTGGCCAGGTGTACTCCTAGGTGTTTTGATTTCCTTATGGCTATTGTGAATGGAATTGCATTCTTGATTTGGTTCTCAGGTTGAATGTTGGTGTATGGAAATGCTACTGATTTTTGAATTTTGGCTTTGTGCCTTAAAGTTTTACTGAAGTTACTTATCAGGTCTCAGAATCTTTTGGTAAAATCCTTAGGGTTTTGTTTTCTAGATACAGAATCCTGTTGTCTGTAAAGGGAGATAACTTGATTTCTTCTTTTTCTATTTGATTGTCTTTTATTTCTTTCTCTTATCTGATTGCTCTGGCTATGACTTCCAGTACTATGTTCAATAGGAATGATGAGACTAGACATCTGTCTTTTTTTTTTCAAGACAGGGTCTCACACTGTCACCCAGGCTGGAGTGCTGTGGCACAATCATAGCTCACTGCAGCAGCCTCGACTTTCTGCACTGAAGAGATCCTCTCACCCCAGCCTCCCAAGTAGCTGGGACTACAAGTACATACCACCACACCTGGCTAATTTTTTAAGTTGTTTGTAGAGCTGGTGTCTCACTATATTGCTCAGGCTGGTCTCAAACTCCTGGTCTCAAGAAATTCTTCCATCTCAGCCTCCCAAGTGTTGAGATTGCTGGCATGAGCCACCACACCCAGCTCATATCCTTGTCTTGTTTGTTTATTGGGGGAATGCTTCCAGCTTTCACCAGTTCAGTATAAGGCTGGTTCTGGGCTTGCCGTAGATGACTGCTATTATTTTAAGGTATGTTTCTTTGATGCCTAGTTTGTTTGTTGGGGGCTTTTACCATAAAGCGATGTTGGATTTTATCAGTTGCTTTTTCTACATCTATTGAGTTAATCATGTGGTTTTTGTTTTTAATTCTGTTAATGTGATGGATCATATTTGTTGATTTGCATGTTTTGAACCATCTTTGCATCCCAGGGATTAAGCCCACTTGGTCATGGTGAATGAGTCCTCTGACGTGCTGCTGGATATGCTTTCTAGTATTTCAGCGTCTGTTTTCATAAGGCCATCAGCCTGTAGTTTTCTTTATTTTTGTGTCTTTGCCAGAGTTTGGTATCAGAATGATATTTGTTTCATAGAGTGAGTTAGGGAGGAATCCCTCTCGATTTTTGCAATAATTTTGGTAGAATTGGTACCAGTCCTTCCTTGTACATCTGGTAGAATTTGACTGTGAATCCATCCAGGTTTTTTAAATTACTGATTGAGTTTTGTGACTCATTAATGGTCTATTAGATTCCCTTTCTTCTTGCTTCGATCTTGAGAGGTTGTGTGTTTCCAAGAATGTATCGATTTCCTCTAGATTTTCTAGCCTATGGGCATAGAGATGTTCATATTCATCTCTGGTGATCTTTTGTGTTTCTGTGGGATTGATTGTAATGTCTTCTTTGTCATTTCTGATTGCGCTTATTTGAATCTTCATTCATGGTTTTTTTGTTGTTGTTAAATTGGCCAGTTGTCTGTCAGTCTTGTTTATGCTTTCAAAGAATTACCTTTTGGTTTTATTAATTGTTTGTATGGTTCTTTTGGTCTCAGTTTCATTTAGTTCTGCTCTGACTTGGGTTATTTCTTTTCTTCTGCTCACTTTGGGTTTAGTTTGTTCTTGTTTCTCTAGTTCCTTTAGGCAAAGCATTAGGTTGCTAATTTGAGATCTGTGTATCTTCTTGATTCAGGCATTTAGCAACTATAAACTTTTCTCTTAGCACTGTTTTTGTGGCATCCAGATGTTTTTGTCCCTATTTTCGTTCATTTTAAATTTCTGTCTTGATTTCTTTGTTTACTCAAAAGTCATTCTTGAGCAAATTGTTTCGCTTTTATGTATTTGTGTGGTTTTGAGAGATCCTCTTGGAATTGACTTCCACTTTTGTTCTGCTGTGATCTCATAAGACGCTTGGTGTGATTTCAAGTTTTGAAAATTTCCCAAGACTTGCTTTATGATTAAGTATGTGGCCAATCTTTGAATACGTTCCATGTGCAGAAGTGAAGAACATATATTCTGTGGTTTTGGGGTAAAGTACTCTATAGGTGTCTGTTAGGTCCAGTTGGTCGAGTGTCAAATTTAAGTCCAGAATTTCTTCATTGGTTTTTCTGCCTTGATGATGTTTCTAATGCTGTAAGTGGGGCGTTGGAGTCCCCTGCTATTATTGTGTGACTATCTGAGTCTTCCCTTATGTCTAGTAGTGATTGTTTTATAAATCTGGGTGCTCTGGGTGTATATATTTAGTATGGTTATGTCTTCCTGTTGGGTTGATCCCTTTATCATTGTGTAATGCCCTTTATTGCCCTTTTTTATTCTTGTTAGTTTAAAGTCTGTTTTATCTGATACAAGAATAGCAATCCCTGCTCTTTTTTGTTTTACCATTGCCTAGAAGATATCTCTCCATGCAAGATCTTTACCTTGAACCTGTACATGTTGTTAGATGTGAGATGAATCTCCTGAAAACAGCAGAAGGATGGGTCTTTTGAAAATCCAGTTTGTCACTCTATCTCTTTTTTTATTTTTAAAGCAGGATTTATTGAGAGGACAGAAAAGCTCCCACCGTGGGAGGGGACCCGAGTGGGTTGCCCACTCTATGTCTTTTAAGTGGGGGCATTTAGGCCATTGACATTCAAGATTAATATCGATATGTGGGATTTGTTTTTGTCATAGTGTTGTTAGCTGGTTACTTTGCATCCTCAGCCATGTGCTTGCTTTATAGTTTCTGTAAGCTATGTGCTTACATGTGCTTTGTAGTCGGAAGTATTATTCTTTCATCTCTATGTTTAGAATTCCTTAAAGCATCTCTTATAGAGGGAATCTGATGGTGATGAGATCCTTTACTTGTCTGGGAATTACTTTATTTCTGCTTCCTATGTGAAGCTTAGTTTGGTGGGGTAAGAAATTCTTGGCTGGAATTTTTTTTCTTTAAGATGCTAAAAATGTGCCCCCATTTTCTTCTGGCTTATAAGGTTTCTGCTGAGAGACCTGCTGTGAGTCTGATGGTTCTCCCTTTCTAGGTTACATGGCCCTTCTCTCTAGATGCCTGTGGGATTTTTTCTTTCACTTTGACCTTGGAGAGTCTGATAACTGTGTGCCTTGGGAATGGTTGACTTATACAATATCTCATGGGATTTCTCTGAATTTCTTGAACATGCATTTCGACCTCCCTAGAAAGACTGGGGGAGTTTTCTCAAAATACAACTGCAAATATGTATTCCAAGGGGCTTCCATTCTCTTCTTCTCTTGCAGAAATAGCAGTAAGTCATACATTTGGTCTCTTTACTTAACTCCATATTTCTTGAAGACTTTATTCATTTGCTATAATTCTTTTTTCTTTATTTTTGTCTGACTCTGTTGTTTTGAAGGATTGGTCTTCAGGCTCTGAAATAATTTTTTCTGGTTGGTCTGCTTGGTCATTCCTATATTTCAGGGTAGGTATGAGAATTAAATGTAAGGATGCAGCAGTGGGTTCGTCATGGTGCTTGGAGAATGAGAAATGCTCAAGTAATGTCAGCCAGCATCACGTTTAAACAGCTAAGCATTGCTTATGTTATCACATCCAGTCTTTACCATCACCCTACAGGATAAGGAGAGTGGGTTTCAGAAAGGTTCTGTAAGGTGCCCAGTTCACACAGCTGATACTACTGTCTTTGCCACTTGAGTACTTTTCTTGAAAAAGGAAATCCTTGAGAGAGGCCGGCCTAGAGCTTTGTGGAAGCCACGATGAAGATTCCTAGCAGAAGCAGAAACAGTTTCCCACAGTAGTAATAAGTAGTGTAAAATTCACTACCTCATCATGTGCAGAAAGCCCTAGAAGTTAAAACACAACAACAACAACCTGCATCTTCATGAGATATGTATTTTTCTCTTAAAGAATCCACGCCTTTTATCCTCAATTAAGCAACATTTAAGGGGCCAGTTTGCTAGGCAAAATTGCAGCGTCCTCAGCATCACGGCATCCGGTGTAAACCTCCTGCTTCCAGATCACAACGTCCCCTCCACACCTCCCTGCAGGAGCCGAACCACGGGCTGGGCAAAGCGTCAGACTGGCATCCCACACTTCGTGCTCCCGGGCCTCTTCGCCCACTCACCCCTGCCCCTCTTCCTCCTCTCCATCGTCGTGGTCATGTTCCTGGTGGCGCTCTCTGGCAACGCGCTCATGATCCTCCTCCTCTGTGTGGACCCCTGTCTACACAGCCCCATGTCCTTCCTCCTCAGCTGGCTGGCGCTCACGGACCTCATGCTGGTCTCCACCATCGCGCCACGCCTGGCGGCTGACTTCCTCCGGGGTGGCGGCTCCATCTCCTTCACAGGCTGTGGGCTCCGGATCCTCCTCTTCCTCACCCTCCTGGGGGACCAGTGCTTCCTGCTGGCCTTCATGGCCTATGACCGCTATGTGGCCTTCAGTGATCCCCTGCGGTACTTGGCGGTCACGAGCAGCCGCGTCTGCTGGCTCATGGTGGCGGCGTCCTGGCTCTTCGGCCCGGGGGCCAGGCTGGTCCAGGCCATCTTCCCCCTCCGCTTCCCCTACTGCGGCTCCCAGGAGGAGTATATAGTATACTTCTTCTGTGAGGTTCCCGCCATGCTCAAGCTGGCCTGTGCTGACACGTCTCTCTACGAGACCCTGATCTACGTGTGTGGCGTCCTCAGGCTGCTCCTGCCCTTTGCGGCCATCCCCGCCTCCTACCTAAGGATCCTGGCAGCTGTGCTGCACATGCGCTCCTCCCACGGCTGGCTGCAAGGCCTTTGCCACGTGCTCCTCGCACATGGTGGTGGTCTCACTCTTGTATGGGGCCGCCGTGATCACCTACATGCAGCCCCAGGTTTACCACTCCTCTCAGCAGGACAAGGTCGTCTCCGCCTTCTATACCGTGATCACCCCCATGCTCAACCCCCTTATCTACAGTCTGAGGAACAAGGAAGTGGCTGGGGCCCTGAGGAAGCTTCTGGAAAGGCATCCCAGGGGCGGGGGCCAGGGTTAGGTTGACACTGGTGCCTGCTGGATCTGTGGCTTGAGAACCTGGATTAGCCGGCGGCAGTTGGACTGGGGGAGAAACGGATGTGCCCGACTGGAAACGGAAAAACTTCTCTGAGCAGAGTTAACCAGACAAGCACATCAGTGTAGCCAGTCATGTCCGTGCTGAGGGTGCACAATGTGCAAAGCGGCTGGGCCTGCAGGGCGACAAGAGTGGCAAGCAGGGGCCTTCCTCCAGCAGCAGCTGGGGCTGCTCTCCCTTGTACCTCTCTTCTGGAGTTGCCCAGACAAAGAGCATCGACTTGCCCAAGGTCATGCCATCTCCTTGGTAGGGGCCTGCTTGAATCCCATGTTTGGTCAATGAAGGGTCTAAAGGCCTGGCTAGCCACCTTGCCTCGGTTTGACCCTAAGGACCATCCCAGCACCAGAACTCCCCGCAGGATCATTTGAGACATCACAGGCAACCTCCCCGAGTGTTCAGTTTTGCTTCCTTAATTCCCTTCCCCACACCAAAGGTTTTGATCCTGAGAGTGCTTTTCAGTAAACTTTCTGCATGCAAAGCCTGTGTCCATCTGCCTCTGGAAAACCTGACACACAGGAGTTTAGGAATGATGCAAGTGAAAGTCGAGTTTGCTACATAGGGTTATGTCGTATAATGTGGGCGCCACTGAGGGCCCCATTGCCTTGTTGCTGCCAGGGAGAAGTCAGGAATGGCGTCGTAAAGACACCTGCGAAAGCCTTAAGGCAGGAGTTGCAGTCTCTCGTGCCAACAGGTCCAGGTGGGAAGTGTCGCTTAGAGGGCTGTGAGTGGGAGTAAGGGCACACGAGACCCCCCGTTCCCTGACTGAAGCCTCTCGGCTGTTCTGTCCCACATAGAGGAGCTTTTATGTCAAGAAGGAGATAAGTAAAAGTTGGGTGTGGGCTGGAGGAGCAACCATGGAGGGGTCTCACGGCTGGGCTCTCGGTGGGTGGAAGAGGGGAGGGGGAGTGGTGTGCACAGCAGGGTGCCAGATGGCAGAGGAAAGGCTTCTCAGCACCCGGCCTCTGGGATGTCCCCTGAGATGGATTCTCAGCTCCCCACCTCCACGTGGACCCAGAGACAGTCCTAGGAAACCTCCTTGTTCTGAGCACTTTCTCCTGCTGTGGGACTCGTGCTGCCCTTCACCTCAGCCTTGACCAGGATGAGGAGCACTGAGGAGTGAAGGGGGCTGGTGGGAAAGGAGTGCTCTTGGGCTCCATCTCATGCAGCTCTGCAGGGGTGGCAGAGTGGGAGGAAGCGGATGAAGCAGGCGGGACCTGGCAACGCCTTTCCCGCTCCTGCCTTCCCCAGGTCTCCGCTCAGGGAACAAAATAACGAGATATGACAGGATAAAACTTAGACGAAATTATTCATTTTAAAGACTTAATGTAAGTGGAAAGATCTGAAGTGTGACAATAATCTGATAATTTGCTTTTACATTTGAGAAAGACAAATGTTATGGATATGACTTTCAAGTCAAACTTATTATACTAGTCCCCCCCCATCCAAGGCAGGTACATTCCAAGACCCTCAATGGACGCCTGAAACTGCATATAGCACTGAACCCTATATATACTGGGGTTTTCTTCTGTATGCACATACCTATGATAAATGTTTGCCTTTTCACTTAAGGACGCACTTGACGGTTTCTCCCCACCATATGAGCTTTTCCTGCATCACTATTCGTGTGCGTTGGGGCCATTGTTCAGTAACTTAAGGGTAACTGCAACCCAGGCACTTTAAATCCATAACAAGTCAATCTGACAACTGAGACAGCTTCCGAGTGGCTGACGGGCAGGGAGCATGGACAGTGAGTATACCCTGGATAGAGGGATGACTTGCATCCTGGGTGGGACTGAGTGGGTTGGGGCAGAGTGAGATTTCATCACACTCTTCATAACGGTGCCCAAGTTAAAGCTTAGGAAGTGTTTGTTTCTGGAACTTTCCGTGTAATATTTTCAGACCACGGTTGACTGCAGGCCACTGAAACAGTGGGAAGCGAAATGGCGGTTGAGGGAGGGGCCTGTGCTTACACAGTCCTAGCTGTCTTTTAGAAGACTTAGTGGGCGCTTCCAAGAGGCCAGGGTTATGAGATAGAAGGAGCCATAACGTGAGTGTGGGCAGATGCCACAGGAACCCCAAGTATGTCTAGGGTTGCTTTCTGAGACCTTGGAGGGGCTGGGGTCCAGGCCAGCCAGTGCTACACAGAGCGTAGTCCCAGGTTCATCCTGCACCTGGAAATATAGTTTTTTTGAGCAGCGAGCTATCCAAATGGGCTGGCCTGTGTGTGTGTGTGTGCACCGCTCATCGCTCAGCTTTACATTTGGGATTCACTCTCAGTGAATCAGAAACCTGCACCCCTTTTAACACATCCCCAATGTAGTCACATGCTGAGCAGAGGAGGGACGAGGCACAGATGCACACCTGAGTGGCGCTTTTGCAAGACCGCGACAAGGAAGGTTTGTGTGTTTTAGGGGAACCCATTGCATTGTGAATTATCAACCCTGCACCGAAAGGGTTCCCTGCCTTGTGGCTTCAGGGACATGGAATGAGAGTGGGCAAAGCCACGCCCCTTCTCTTGGAGTCTCTTGCTGTCCTGGGTGTCTCTAGGCCACAGCTGACCCTGTCGGGCTGAGGGATGGTGGCGTGGGCTAGGCAGAGGGGAAACAGGGGGGATACCCGGGAATGGAGGCATCTCATCTAACGTTTGACCCTGGTAGAAGGGGAGAAGGAGAGATGCCCAGAGTGGGGGATGGGGTGGAACTGAGGATTTTTTAAAAGATGAGGACATCTGACTTTGGGGTTAAGATCGTGTGGTGCATCCATGCATCATAAGCTTCTCTCCTCAAGACTCACAGAAACAGTGGATAACTTATTAAAAACAAAACAAAAAGACGCAGCTGGTTTCAGGTACAAGATAAGAAAATCTGTGGGGCAGGGACAAAGAAAAATGCCAAATTGGGAGCTGGGTTAAAATCACAAGCTTGCTGAGGGCTAGACTTGACCATGTCCAGGGTGGGCAAGGGTTCGGTTCTTGCGGGGGAAGGACCTTGCAAAGATGGTAAATTGAAAGCTGGCACCAAGGCACTCAGAATTAAGCATTACAAAGCTCGGAGTACAAAACTACAAAAAAAGTCAAGAAACCCAGAATATAGCCTGAGAGGTTTTAAATTAGCATGAGACACATTCTAGCAGAAGGGAATAGAGGGAGTGTTGGAGAAGCAACATTTGAAGGGGAATTTCCAGAAAACTGAGGCAAGACCTAAGTTTTCAGAATGAAAATGCCTACTGAATTCTGAACGGTATACATAAAAATAAAGCCACACTCAGACACACTGCAGTGAAACTTCAAACAGCAAGAATAAAGAACAATCTGGAAAACTACTAGAAAAAGAAGGAAAGGGAACAATAGACATCAGTGTACATTCATCAGTTGTAAAGCCCGTGCCACGCCGGGGGCAGGGCATTGACAGTGGGGCAGGCTGTGCTTGGGGGGGCATGTGGAACGTCTCTACATCTTGTGAACCTAAAACAGCACTAAAAAAATAGAGGCGGACCGGGTGTGGTGGCTCAAGCCTGTCATCCCTGCACTTTGGGAGGCTGAGGCGAGAGGACTGCCTGAACCCAGGGGTTCGAGACCAGCCCAGGCAAGTTGGTGAGACCTCGTCTCTACAATAAGTCAAAAAATTAGCTGGGTGTGGTGGCACACGCCTGTGTTTCCAGCTACTCAGAAGGCTGAGGCGGAAGGATCACCAGAGCCCAGCAGGTGGAAGCTGCGGTGGCTGTGAGCATGTTACTGCACTCCAACCTGGGCAACAAAAGAGTGAGACTCTACTCAAAAAAAAAAAAGAAAAAAATTGAGAGTCTATTTTAGCAGTGGAAATAATTTCTCTCGTCATATGCTTTTCAAGAGCAAGAGTCTTTCTGCGCCTTGGCAAGCTGTCTTACGCCACTCTAGCATTTTACCCTTCACTTCCAACATGCTACCCTTTGTACTTCAATGTCGTGAAACTTATCTGAGAGTTCCTTTAACGTGAAGATTTTGTTGATGTCACTTCCTGAGGGACATCACCATCCTTTTGCCACCACTACTTCTGTCACTTTTATTGATTTGGCCTTTGTGAGGCTCCGTGGGCTGCGTGTTCATTGTCTCTGAAGAGTCGACATCCTATGGTCAGTTATGTATTTCACCACCCGCTTCTCACACTCTGTTAGAGTTCACCTCCAATGTAATCACGGTTTGTTTCTTTGCCTTGTTTTGTCTTAGTTGCCTTTCTGTCTACCAATTATCCAGTTTTATGAAATGCCCTGTAGATTTATCTACAAGGAAGTCGCATGAGGACATGTTCTGCTGTGTGTGAACTGAGTTGTGGGCACAGGGACCCATTACCAACAGACTGGCAGAAGTGACTTGATTCGTTACAGGCGGTGATGCACATGTTACCTGCATGGTGATTTGTGGACCGCACAGCTAGCTGTGAAATTTGTAGTTTGTGCAATTTATCACGGTTCGTATACGGTGGTAACCAAAATTTCAGTTGTGTTGTTGGGGGACTGGATTCTGTAAACCATGGTAGCTACAATCCATGTACGTATTAACTTTACGTAGCAAAGTGCTTACATAACATAACTTGGTAATATCTCAGTGTAAGGATAAGACATCACATTCTTGGTATGAGGAAGTCTTTCCCTAACCAGAACATAAAACTGAGATATCATAAAGGAAAAGGCAGTGGATTTGACACCCTTAAAATCAAGAAATTCTACATGATAAAGACAATCTAAACAGAGTTAAAAGACAAAAAGTCAGGAAATGTATAAACATGTAGCCAACGGTTTGGCCAATAGAATACAATTACAAGAGGGGAAAATGTCAGCGAACCGAACTTTATGAATCAGTAGATGAGGCATAAAACCCAATTTCTCACAGAGCATGGACTTCATATATGTAATGCAAAGTGCCTTCCAGCAGAGAAGATGGAGGATTGCCCTTGCAAGGCTCTTAGAGAAATCCTGAGCAACGATGTGATAGGGGAACCTCTTCTGAGTTCTGTAAGAAAAGGAGAACGATGAACAGAACATCAGTGTCCAGGGCAGAGCTCTGCGAAACGTCAAAACCCACGGTCTCCAGCAAGTCCCTCTTGAACAGCCAAGTGGAAAAGAGATGGGGAAGCTGGTGAACTTGCCAGTTACACACCTAGCCGAATTCCTGAATAGAGTGATGGTAGGAACACTGGATGCACCCCTGTGTGGAGAGATTGAAGTGAGGCAGAGTGGGAAAGCATGGCCCTGAGAGCCACCTAGGCTGGATTTTTTTAATAGTCTTAACTGAGAAATGATGGTTTAAAAACGCGAGAATACTGGCAGGAGCAGTTTCCGAAATTGTGCCTAAACTCCTCAAGTGTTCCTCTGGAATTTCGCGGACAACCGTGTCAGAGAGGAGCCGATAAGCGGAGTCAAAGGAGCTCAGAGACCATGCCCTTGCATCCAGCATATGGAGAGCATTGCTGATCGTCAGAAAAACGTACTGTGTTGGGCCCTAAACCCTGACAGGAATTTTCCATGGAGGTGTGCAATGGGAAATGGGTTTGCAGCTCCAGTCGCCAAATCACCTTTGCAAAGTACAGTAGGTCACAGTCAATGGGGCAGAGGCTTCTCTGCTCCTTCTTAAGCAGAAAAGGA